>QVOA01013099.1:0-243039 GCA_014825685.1 Pseudomyrmex cubaensis
AGAGACTCTTAACAATGCGATACAGGATACAAATACAATAAGACGCAGTTACATCACTTAGGAACAATGCTCCATCCCACTCTCGCGCTTCCCCCCGTTTTCTCCGTCGTCCCGGTTTCGCGGCTAGGCACCGCCCCCACGTGTGATTTATGTGCTAAATGGAGAAAAACATTTCTCCCTTTTCAACGTTGACACCAAAGTCACGAGAAAGCGCGCTTTCTTACGGCCAGGAAGAGGTCGGGATTGGAAGCAGACGCACAAAAATTAAGACGGAAAACGTCAAGACATAAGTTCCGAACGTGGAAGAATTATGAAAATTAGAGGAACTACGAATGTTTCGGAATGCAAAGATCAAAACATTCTTCGGATTTTATCTCCAGCTCTATTATCGGATTTTGAAGACCCAAATAAATAATTTACGTTCATTAAAAAAATATATGCGACAAGTACGTTGAACAGGTTTGTTCTTTTTTTTTTTTTTTTTCGACAATAATTTTCGTCGTAGTAACAATTTCGATTGTATTTAAGGAAAATGAGAAAACAAACATGAGAATACAGTTAGAAGGCACGTGTGACACGTATCATATTGCTGTCGCGCAAAAGAACACGAGCGAACCTAACAGAGATGATTTCCTTGTCTCTCGCTGTCTCTCTCTCTCTGTCTCTGTCTCTTTTTCTCTCTCTCTCTCTCTCTTTCTCTCGGCAAAAAGCCGAGGACAATTAGTGACGCTCTTGACGGGCGGCTTCTTAAGTGCCCGCTTAGAGTTTTGTTGTTCGATCCGCTGCACGCCACGATGCGCTGTGACTCGGCGCTTCTTCGCGGAGACGCCGGCCACACCTCGGCGCCACGACGACGGACTTTGTTCTCTTTTTCCCTCATCTCACCTAAATGCTTGACGAAAACGAGAGCTGCTCACAATTACGAAACTTTCATCATTAGATAAAACTTTTGGAAATTTTAAATATTTTGCGGTATTTCAAAGTCTGAATTATATAATTTGAATTGAATTTGTATTATTTTTGTAAAATAAAAAAGTTTCTCTATGTTACCGCCTAAATCTAAATCCGCGATTCTGGTTCTCTGTACAAGTCTGAGTTTTCTGTAAAATAAATCTAACAGCTTCAATCATGAGTAACTTTTTGACAGCGATGTCATCTTTCCTCGTCGCCGATTATCTTTTTGCGACGAGAAAGAACCGAAGAAGGATATATTACACAACGGTAGTTTAAAAGAGGCTCAAAGCGTCGGTGAGACAAATTACGAGGAAGTTTACCAATTCCACGCACTTCTGCCATCCTCTTTTCACACTCGCATTTTCCTATCGTTCCTGCGTCCTTGTGTACCGCCGTTTCAACACCCCTTGCCGGCGCGAGATTCGTCTTTTGGTATTTTAATCCCGCCGCAACGAGGCTCTGATAATCTTGGAGGGGACGTTTTTAAATTGGCTCCTTTGACGCGATACACCGCGCGATGACTTTCATATCGGAATAATTTTCGAGCGTTCTTTTTCTCTTCCCTCCTCCCTCACCTACCTCGCAAACCGTCGCATAGTCTTCTCCTTTTTTTTTTCTTTTTCGCTTTTACGGCAAAGTGGAACTCTCTATCGGCTAGTTAAACGTTTTTTCGAAAACATTTTGCTTCTTAAACTTATGTATTTTCAACACTCCGCTCGATTAAAAAAAAAAACGCAAAATTTGCACCAATTCTCGCACATATGTTTTCGGAATAAGCTTGTAATTGAATCGCGTTACTAGCATTCATATCGAAATGAAAAAATTGATATTTATATTTTACGCTACTTTTTGGTAACGTTACTTTTAATCTTTAATTAATCTCGACTTTTTTCGATGAACAATTTCACCATAAAGTCCGTAACAATAATACGATATATTGATTTTGTATCTTGTGCGACCGAAAAAACGGTGTCCTTAGTCTGACAACTTTTTCAACCGACATCCCGTGAATAAAAATGGCCGGGATCGTGAGCGCAGATAAGAAGAGAGTCGTGCTTGTCTCCCTCGTGTATTCTCTCAGAGTTTCGCGCCGGTAATTGTCCGGCCATATGCTCACCCCGGGACTCGCCCACCGAAACACGTTCGGGAGGAAGCTCGGTCTCTCGTATCATCCCGATCGCTCCGCGATTAACGTCCTCGCGTACTAATTACAATATTTAAATTCTGCCCGACATATGCTCGGAGGCCGATTTGGCTATGACGCTGAATGGCCGCACAGTTATCGTCGTGCTCGCCGATATGCTCGCTTGCACCTCGCATGCACGTTTAATGCGCGCGCGTACGAAAATTACGCGATGAGCGATTCCCGCGCGGAAGAGACTGTTGACTAAACATCCGACAAGCAGAGATCGACAACGCCGATAATTTATTAGCCGAATATATCTGATGAATTTGTGTGTTGTGTTGTGGAAACTCACGTATAATTGAGAGTTCTGGTTTTTATATCGCAGCTGATTCTTCTCCTGAACGGAAAGGCTCTTGGTGCTGGCACGCACGTGCGTGGAAAAATACTGTCCGCTCTTTCTTAATGATTCTTTATTTTTTTAACTTATTTTTAAAACCCACTCTATATCGTACCGACACTAAATTTGGTTTGATCTTCTTTTTAATTATTTGTTGAAAAATGTGATATTCGCGAGACATCCTTCAAACATAATTTACTTATACCTGTTATGCTCACGCAACACGTCTTTTTAAAAATACATTGCATGTTACAAATTTGATCGATCGGTCGCAAGCAGCAGTTTTCATTTTGGACATGCATTAAAGTGACATCGTCCGCAATTTGTTGTTAATTGACCGTCTTATTTGCGCATCAATTTCAGAATAGGAACATTATGCAGGTGCGTTAACGAGGCCGATATTAATCGGCGGCGCGCCGTCATTATCGGCTATCACATTATCGATACCTCGTCAATGTGCCAAACGAGCGAGATTTGTCGCTCGCATGGCTGCCCTCGCGACGACAAATCATCATCGACGTGGCTGGACCCTTTCAATATGCGCTGATATTGTTTTAACATTAAACTTCTGCCCCGTAAAACTTCAACATCGATCATATATACACGCGCATGTTCTTAAAAAAAAAAGAGAGAGAATAAAGTTGAAAGATATATCTTTTTAAATTTTGAAATCGAAAACGTTTATAATATATATATATTTATAGAGTTTAGTTGCATGAAGAGACGTTGTCGGTTTTGTAATAAAGAAATTAACGATGCTAACAGCATCGACACAAGCGATTATGTTACGCGCGTCAATATATTACGCCAGCAGGCGAATATTGTAACATGTCGCATAATTTGTGAACGAATAAATTTATGATCGATCAGATTGAGTGTCGGCGCGCGTCGATCATCAACCGGGCCCGACCACACGCGATTCCAATTACTCGGGCGTCTGCACGATATTAAAAGCCGGCTGTTCGTTCGAAAAAATGGTCTTGCGGTCCTCGTCATATCACACCGTTTGATAAAATGCAAAGCGAGCGACTGTCAGTAAATAAAGTTATTTGGTGGATACGATGCATCGCGCGCAGAGAGAGAATAGCGGCCGTTGAAGGATGCGCAGCGGGACACGCGAGGAAGAGAGAGTAAGAGAGGGACAAAGAAAAAGGAGGCTCGGGATGAGCAAGAATGTATAATGTGTCGAAAAGGCACCTGCCTGTTTCAAGCTTGTTATCTTCTCATCGAAGCAGTCGCAAGAAAAGCAGCTAGACTCGAGTTAGCTGATCTTATCGTGCGTCGAGACCAGCGAACCACTTATATCGTTAATTGCTCCCACTTCCGGTCTGCGTCACCTCCTCGTTTCTCCGCACCGTAACCGGCGAGTAACGTGCGCGTGTAAAGACCGCGCATTACGTTTCGGGGCGAGTTTCGCCGATAGCTTTTACGCCCTTTTAATATCGACAAATTTTTTATGGTAAAACTTTAGTGGTACCAAGCTTGCAATCTTATTTAAAAATTATCTATCTAAAATATTACAAATGTCTAATTACTATGTAATTACTATCTTAAATATTGCAAAAAAAACGAAATATTGATATAAAATTAGATCTAATTTGTTTGCTGTTTATTACTTTACCATTTTCTGGTGAAAATAATAGAAAATGTGAGTGATAAGTATTTCTTTTGTCACTTTTAATTCTCTTTTAAATTATCGTATCATTCTCTTTATGAGTTTTGCATGAATCATTATATGATTCACACTGAGAAAAGGTAACATTGATAATAAATCGTTAAGATCATAACTCTTTTCCTTTAAATTACACACTTTACGTAAATGAGCACGTCTCCGCTTTCTGATAAATTAACATTCACTATATTACAGAACAAAAAAATATTTCTAATAAATAGATCGACGCCGAGAGTCACTAGACGATTCTTTCGAGTCGCAATCGGCGGTAGCTCGTAAACCGAAAGAATATTTTTTAACAAATAATTGCGGTTGGTAATGGCTGCCGCGGTTCGCCAGGCGAGAAATGAATTTGAATGAATAAGATCGATTGGATTGTATATGCTTGACTCGATTATGAGCGAGGCACGCCATTCCCTCGTTATAACGAGTCGTTCTCTGAGCCACAACACTTGGAGGACGTGGCCGAGACGCGAGCGGCGGCGCGAGTTTTTAAAGACAAATCCTTTTGTCTTCAAATCAATCGATCCTTTTGTCTTTTTTCCTATGCTTTTATTAACGAGTTAAAGTTTTAATAGCGTCTTCGCAATTCTCAGAATATTTCGGCGAGAATCGTCAGAAGCCACTGAATTCCATATCTTTGATTGTTTGCTATTACCACTGTAAAAGTTAAGTCACTTTACAAATAAAAATCCTAAAGACTTATAAGTGTATTATGCCATAAAAAAACACGGCACATACAGCAAAAACGAAAGAGAAAAATAGGGGAAACAACGAAAGACACAGAGGGGAATACGGGCGAATAAAAGAAATTCAGCAAGAGTAATGACTGGGGAAGCAGTTAAATTCGTTGCATGTGTGCCCTCAAGAGATTTCCCACTCGGCCCTTGCACCCTTTGTTTCGGCGTTAGGTGCGCTTTTGTCTCAGTTATATAACCGAGGACGCCGCGGAGGAGGCGGCGAGGAAAAGGGTGAATCCCAGCCCAGTAAAACGAAAAACGGATCCCCATTTACAATGCCGCGAATTTACATAATTTCGCGTAATCTCCGCCAGTTTCGCTCCTCGTGATTCGCTGCCCGCCCCTTGGCGCAAACGCGGGAGCGAAATTCATTTACGAGGGGGCACCCGGCCGTTTTTCCCGGACGCGCTCTCTTGTTCGCGCGCGCACAACCGAATCTCTCAAGGAGCCGAGCTTTTTTGTACGAGCAGAAAATTTCGCGAGAGGAAGCTTAATCGGTCCGATGCGCCACACTCGAGTAAAAACCTCGAGTCGCATTGTGTTGGTATTTTAAAAGTATTAACTTAATTTATTATCGTTAAGGCTATTCAGGAATCTTGCGCGAATAGTGTAAGAATTAATTTATTTTATTAACCGTTATGTCAAAAAATTTAATTGTCAGTTAAAAGATGTCGAAAGAGTAAAGTGTAACAAATAATAATCGATGAATGTAATAAATTGCAACGATCACCCACCATAGAAAATAATGTCAAAAAGTAAAAACAAGTGAGCTGGGCGACTCAATAGCAGTTGAGAGAGTTTTAGCTAAGATAATTTAGCTAAAAATAGAGTTAATAAAATCCATCTTTCACAGCGTATTCACGCGCACACATACACGTGCGAAGACGACTTTCTTTTAATTATCTTCTGCTTCCGCTTTTACCAGCCGCCGCCGCGGAACCACGGAACTACGTAATTACTTTTGCAACGAAGATTTATATCTCTAAATTTCGCTCACAGCACTGTGCCGTAAGATTCGAACCTTCACACTTCCGTTTGGTGAAAACTACAGATCGAAGCGCGGTTGCTACACACAGATATTGCTTGCTAAAATGAAGTCGCGTTCTCTGCGACAATTTGAATTTTGACAAGAAAGCCAAGCAAAATGTCAAGTCGCACCGATATCTCGCGTGTAAAAAAAACAGTGTAGTGCGCTCTTCATCGTGACGATTTATGAATCGACAGCTCTCGAAGTCGGTATAAAAAACGAGAAGTCGCCCATGCAGGAACATTCATTATTTCTCGCGCAGCAAGTCGAGCTTTCGCAACGGCTTTTAAAAGGTGACAAAATCCCCTCAGAGCGGGCCGCTCCTGAGGGTGAGCTAACTTACAATTAATTAAGTAACTCAAACCCCTATAATTCATGCGGTAAGTCAAACTTCATTAATTACCCGTCCGAACTCATGATGTCGGAGCGAAGGAGGAAAGGGGGAAGATCGGAGAAGGATATTTCTAGACTTCAAATTTCTCTTTCTCGAGATATATCGCCACGCAAAAAAAAAACAGCGCGAGTTGTAAATTAGTGACTAAACGCGAAGGTTTTTGAAATACTTCGCAATGTTTTTCAATATTGTAAAGATTTTTTAAATATTTGTCAACTTCTGCGCAATATTTTCTTGCCGCTATGCACATCACACCTTGTGCACCGTAATTGGTTTTACGAGTTCTCCAGCAATTAGCTGAAAGACCGAGGTATGAACGGGATATCCTAATCGTACGGTTCATTATGAGCGAGCGCACGCTTGCTCGCGATGACTATGACTGATGCCGCGGCACGACGAATTGCGATGCGCATTACGAATAAATATCGCACTCTTTGCTCCGCTCGCGCGCGTCTAATGCGGCCGCTCGCAGATGGCCACTTGGGTGGGTTTCGAAAATGTGCGCGCACGCGGCGGCGACCGGCACGGAATAATGCCGCGATTAAATTAAATTGCGAACGCGCGGCTTTTCATCAGATCGCCGCGATAAACATATGTCGGCATGATGTTGCTCAAGACGATCGATTTATCATTGCGATCAATCACTCGCGCGCGCGCGTCTTGCGCTTTAAGTAAATTTAAATAATGTACGTATACATTTAACGTACATACATTTGAGACAAAATTTACGTAGAAAATCAGAATCGTTTCGTTCAAACGTTCGTCTTTGGAGTCTCATGCGCCGCTGCACGACCATTTAATTTATTAATATATCAGTGTTGCATTTACAGATGGATAGACACCATGGATGGATAGATAGCATACATGTTGATGACACAACTAAAATATATCGGCTAATTTGTGTCGATATTTCGATCAATTAATTGATGTCGTTGCTTTTGTCTTTTAGGATCAACGACGGACTGATTCGGTTTCCAGTATGCTGAATCGTGCAATTCGCATTCAAATGAATCGAATATGCAATCTGATTATTTCAAGTCATATCTGATTATTTCAAGTTTGCTGTTTCTTTATTTATTTGTCAGAATATTGTGGCTTTATTGACGGAAAAACTTGCTGTTATGATACTTGCTGTTATGATGCTTGCTGCTTGTAGCATCAGTCTGCTGACATATATTTTTTTTTTCAGATTGGTGGATAGCGATTGGACGCCAACGTATTTAAAACGTGATTTTACGAACTAAGAAAGAGATAAACCACCGGTATAATGTCTCGTTCCTCGCTGATTCCTGAGCCGTTGTCACATCAAAGAGATGATTCGCACAACTGATTTTTCACTTTCACGATCACGGTTCGCCGCTTTGGAATGAATAAACGAAAAGAAAAATAAGAAATCCATTTGTGGCGCTTAATATGTGGCTACCGTGAAGAAACTGATTTCGATGGTCAAGGCTGCGAAATTCAAAAAGCGCTCCGCGGCTGTCTGGAGCTCATTTGTTTTCCGTCCGAGGCGAGTCTGACGCGGAGAAAGATCGATCGACCGGTGTCTTAACCCTAGACTCTTACAAAATCGCGTGGTTTCGATAAGAAAAATTCTAGGACGTTAATTGGATAGCCGCTAATTGAGCCATGATGGAAAACTGATAGTCTGTGAGACGAGAAAGAGCGACTGTAATTTAGTGCTCGATCGCGACGGAAAGACCCCGCGACGTGCTTCCTATAACTCCTCTCCTCGGAGTCTGTCTTCATTTTCGATAGCTGTCACGCTCAAAAATTGCTCAGACAGCTGATTAATTCGCGTTCGAGATAAGGGAGTCATTAAACAGGGATTAATTCCGCTTGTTGTTTTTCTTCTTTTTATGTGCGTTGTGCGCAAAATGCGTGAACAGAATTTGATTTAACGTTATCGAACTGGTTTGCAAAATAAAAAAATAAAAAAATATTTTGCCGACAAAACTCGATGAAGAAAATCTCTTTTACTGCAAAGAAAAATTTTTTGCAGTAAAATCGTTTTTGTTTCAAATGTAAAATCTGTATTTTCCATATATTTACAAGTTAAAGAGAGACATGAGTTTCTTGCGAGAGAAAGAAGCCGTGCGGAATGCGGTTTGCGATTTTCAAAAAATTGCTCGATGCAACTCGCGAGCGCGAGATGCTATAGCGGCGGGATTGGATGGATCTACGCGAGCTACGCACACGGTAGTCGAGAAACGAAGTGAAATTATCGATGCGATTGCCACTGAAACATCTCCGTTCGACGTGGCCACCGACAAAGAGTCGATCAACGATTCTCTCCCGTACCGCGTCCTCCGCCTCCTCTTCTATCATCTTTTTTTTTTCCTCGAAAGATAACCCACCGGTGGCCACCTTTTTGTTTGCTCAGTGAGATTGCTCGGCCCTTGCTTGGAAATTGACCGAAGATTGCGGCCGACCGACGTTTGCTCTGCGGCCACGGCCTTAACTTTGCGCCACCGCAAAAATATCATTGGCTTCTCCTTGCTTCATCTTCTTCTTTGCCATCTTCTTCCTGATGCGCAGCGTCTTCTTATTCGCTTTCTTCCAGCTTGGGAACGAGCGCGCAGTCAAAGTCTCCAACGCAATCGTTTCTTCGGTAAATAATATTCCACGTCAAACCTCTGTTAAACAATCACTATTGCGCAAGACGAGGAGTGAGTGCCGATAAACACAGGCAAGGTAGATACAAGAAAGAGCTTTCAATTTACTATTCGAAGAAAACAGTTATAAGTCATTTGTTTGAAATTTTTAATTATGTGCTTACACATTTTTATAATTGTACAGAGTGATAATCTTTTTGATTGATACAACTTTTGTTATCTTTTTTGAGAATGGCACTTGTAATAATTAAGTTGGGTGCCCGTGAAAATTGTTAATTTTATTAACTCGATGTGTCGTACGTTATATTTATATTCTCCGTACGGAAATATCGTTTATGGTATAGTTTTGTTTTGAGAAACTGATTAGCGATACGCGATGACATTTCGTCTAGTGAGACATATATCTTCACTTTTATCGACGCATGATGACAGATCCGGTATTTGTCCGCTAGAATTATGTCGAAGCCGCTTTAACACGCTTTAACCATGAACGCTTTCCCCCCCCCTCTCCCTTTCCTTCTCGCACGAACCGGGGGGGATGACGTCCGGCCTTATTATCGGGTCCTTTCTTTTTCTACGTCCCACTCGTAGGATCTGATCGGAGCCGATGGAGCGCGCATGAAGCTAACCACCCAGAGTATTATATATCGAAAAATATCTGAGAAAAGCCCTCTTATAAAGGAAGAGCATCCTTCGTGGAGCAATGACTTTTGTCCGCGGCGATGCTGTCAAAAGTCATCACTCTTAATGGATCGTCATCCCCGCAAGCTACCCGCGGCGCGAGAGATTATCGCGGATCGTAAACATCTCGATTTTGTCTCGAACGAGAACGGTTTTACAGAACAAATTTAAAATTAATAATTAATAAAAAAAATTAACCATGTTTAATACAAACAGGATGTCCGGTAATCTCCCCGCTCGTAAGCAGATAAGGAATTGGCAAGATATTGCTCTTTGTTGTATTAAATCGAAAATTGAAAATAAAAAAAAAATGATAGATAGAAATCAAATATTCTACAATTTGTTTTCTTTAAGCGATCATCATTTTTTCCGATCAGTAATGAGTAAATCTAATTAATATACATATCCAGTAAATATTATCTATCACTTTAATTGATAATTACGGTAAATATACGCTCATAAATAACATTACGTGTATGTATAACATAATATAATCGGAAATAATCGGTGAAGCGCGCCCGAAGGGCTCGCAAAAATCGACGGGGATTTGTCGGATCGGCGGACTCATCGATGAAATCGGGCAGCCCGAAGCTGCGAGAGAAGGAGACCGGTCAAAGACGGAATGCGGTCTTGCCGTAAGAGGGACTTTGTAAGCGATCGGCCAATCGATTCTCTTGCAAGCTTACGCAATGAACTGCTCGCGCACTGACCACACATAGTGAATTTTAAACCACATAATTTAACGCCTGCGGGCGTTGTTGCCGCTGCGTGTGTTAGATTTATTAGAATCAGATATCTCTTTCTTATCGTCCGTTGACATTTCTTATCGAATTGTTATTTGTGTTGACTTTTCATGCGTACTCGTTGCTTGTATTTGCTAATAGGTAATCTCTATCGCGTGATAGACCGCATTACCTTCTTGTTCTCTCATCGTCAACATCGTCCGTGACCAACACGTTACCGGTTTCAAACCACAGAGTCTGAGGTTCCCATATGTATCGTATGTTATGTTCTACCGTCCGGAGCACGCATACGCGCGCACGCTGATTCTCACGACGGATGCACGCACGTCATCCGCTTAAAAGTCGATCGCGAAAATATTCCACAAAGGGGGAACAACGGATTTTAAAACCTCGATATAAATTAAATTTGCTCTTTTTAATTTTTAATTGTTAAACGGAAAATTGTTTATACAAGAAAGTCGTTTTAACTCGTTTTACTGGAATTAGCAATTAAAAACGAAAAAAATATCGATATATCGAAATGCGATATATATCGATATGCGATATATATCGATTTGCGATATATATCGATATGCGATATATATATCGAAATGCGATATTATGATGTTCGCGTAGAAAAATCTTATTCCTGCTCAAATCGTTACTTAGTATAGTAGTACTACGTAGTATTGCAACAAAAATATTTTGTATTGACGCGATCTACGTTAAATTTTTAATATTCCATTAGAGATTCATTTATTTTGTTAAAGATTTAACAAATAGCGTTTAACTTGGCAAATGAGAAGCTACGCAACGACTTCGTGCGTGAAATACTCGTACTTATATGCTGACTCATTCAGTATCCTATATTTAACTTGACAGCGAACACGATGTCTTCTGTTGCTCGCTTAAAAAGGGATTGACACTCGCTAACTTAGCGCGTACACGCACTTCGACCACACATCGTTGCGCATTCTTCAGACCAAAAGCAAACTCACAGGCAATATTGCCATCGAAATAGTCTCGCATTTTTAAGCTGCTCTTAATATTTACATTATACTCAATAAAAAGATTACCAATAATGTGTAACGGCAATCGTCTCGCCGAAACAACAACCTCATTGTGAAATAATCTTTTTGGAAGTTGTGTAATTAAAACTTGCGTTTATCAATTTTTTAAGTTGTCTATCGGTTTGCCGAATACATGTGTTGAGTATGTTATTAAGAAAAAATATATAGTAATCAATATATTATATATTAATGATATCGGAATTACATTAACGTACAAATCGCCACGTTCTCCTTCCTTATAAGGAGACCGATCGACGTAGCATAGCGAGCCGGCCGGGAGCAATGACGACAACTGATCGATCGTTCGGCCGATCGGTTGGATCGATCGGATTACCGGCATGCACGATCCTCGTCGCACCCGCCGAGTCATATCGACGTTACCGGATCGATTACAGGGCGAAACGACAAGAACCTCGAATGGAACGGCAGGAAGGACGTTATTGAATTACCATAAAACGCCATGATTAATGCAAGGTAAACGAATATAACGCCGCAGAAACCGCAGCTTGTCCTGCAGCAGTTAGAGAGTATCTCTCTCCCCTCGCGATGGGGTTTCCCGTATACTTACATTGCCACATCTCTTATCACGTTGTCGCATCTGTATCCGTGAAAATACGGTGTCAGTTACAGTACCGAGTTTCACAGCGCAATCATTATCATTATATAATATATATATATATTATAATGATAATAACAACTTTATTAAAGAGTAAAATAATAATATACAAATTTCGATGAATTCGATATAAAAATAGAATTTTAAATACTTAGCACCACGTAATGAATACAAACAATCTCGCTATACACGTCCTTGTCTACTTGTTGCTCGAGCGTGGAATAAACAAAGTTAGTATTCAGTAAAACGTCAAAAAGATATGGCAGTTTTTAATTAAAATACGAGATTCACACAACAGCAAGCAGAGTGATCGAAAAGGTCAAAATATTGTACTGGCGTGTATATGAAAAAAAAAAAAAAAGAAAAAGTGTGTATGTTTGTAATTACACAGCTCCATTAACGTCGTTTTGACACCCGACAGCAAGCAATTCGCCCTGAGAATGTAGTCGCAGACAAAATGGACAATTGATCAGCTGCGATCAGACGCGCAGCCCTCACTTAATGAAGGTAATTAAGTTTTTCTGCATCTCTCTAAGTCGCCACCACGACCACGCGCATGATGGATGTTTTGTCCGATCCTGTACAAAAGTAGTAGCACGCACAGAGAGAGATGAGGGGAAGACCGGGCGACCAAATAGACTCAGAAGACGAATGAAAAATTAGTCCTTCGGAAGAGAAAGAGAGAAAGAGAAAGAGAGAGAAAGAGAGAGCGTCGTTTTTGCGTCGTTCTCGCCATCCTTTCGTCTCCTCGGGCAACGATCTGATTGCCGTCTCAGATGCGATGCATCGATGCGCCTGTTACATTATTACGCGAATTAATTTGATTTATTACAGAAAGCGCGAGGGTGGGAGAGAGAAAGAGCGATACAACGAAAATTGTAGCGGAGTTTGACGCGCTCGCTCGCCCGGAGATTGTTGATCGAGAAGATCAAGGGATGTCAAGGAACCAGCATCCTTTATGGTCGCGAGAACAGTTGATCGTGTAAAAAAAGAGCCGCAGAAAATGGTCACAAGAATATTACACGCGAATTGAATCGTGGCGGACGTAAGCGAAGTATTCGCCGCGTCATTATAAGTCGATTAGCGAGTGTGTACGTGCACGGAAGACACATTTCACACAAATAGTGAAGATACAGCAAAAGCTTACGCGTTACTTGCCTTATCCAACTTCTCTGCGGTGGGATAGTGAACTTACGAAGAAATGCAAACGTGCGCCGAGCGATTTGCACTTTAACGCTAAGTGGCAAGAAACTCGAAAGGTGAAAAGAATGGCGATGTTGTTTTATATAATTTAAATGACATTGTGGTCGCTGCATAAATAACAATTATTTATGCTCGCACATTTTTTTAATTACGAAAAGCTGGTCAGGAAAGGAAATCGCGAAGAAGAAATGACGGAAAAAACCAAACAAGAGATAGAGAGCGAAAAATCGGTAGATCTGAGAAAGCGTTGGCAGAACAATGAGTTGTTCAATTTAGTCTTTTTTTCAAATGCCTTTCAGGAAGAGATTGAAAATAATTACCGAGATTTAGAGAGAGAGAGAAAGAGCGAATTTAATCGACTTTCTCTTTTTCTCTCTCTCTTCCTCCTAGTAAAGCGAGGAAACGATCACGTTGGCTAAAATTCTCATTCGAGACGATTACCTTATTAGCAAGAACAACTTCTGGTAACAAGAGACGAGATATATGCTGTGTATGCGATGTATGTTTACGCGCATCCATCTATTTGCACGGGAGCTGCACTTGAAAGAGGGATGCGTTCCTTTGCGCCCGCAAACAAGCATGCAAGCGGGCACGCGCGCTATTATTTTATCTAATCACGTCGAAGATAGAAGACACCTGCACCTCGCGAAACGTTAGGAATGCGCGTATTTATCAAAAATAACGATAACATGTACGAAAATAATTATAGAATACTTTCTGATTAAATGCAACACATATGTACGTATATTTTTATTTATACGTTGAATGTTTTTTTAATAATAATAACACGTGTATATAATATACGTATATTCTGATGAGAAAAAAAAAAGAAAAATGAGAAAAGAAAAACGACAACGACATCCATTGCGAATGGAATAGCGATATCGGACGGTTTCGTAATGAATATAAATACCGAGATGCGTATTTCGAGCACGGGCAATTAAGCACCGCGAGCGAAGAATTAAGTCCCGCGGGCCTAAGCGGGGAAACCCCGCAAGCACGTACACGAAGAGCAGATTTCTCGGACGCAAGGTGGCGAATGCGTGGCGGGTGACGGTGGTGGGTTCGTGATGGCGATAGTGGCCGGCGGTAGTGATGGTGGTGGTGGTGGTAGATGGATTCGCGGTGAAGTCGGTGCGGAACGACGGCAATTAATAGCGGGTGCCTATGGAACGCCTGCGGAAGTAAAAATAAAGCGGCACGAAGCGCGCCCCTTTGGCGGCACCGTGGTCGAGAGTCATTAAGCAGTCGGCGGGGGTAAGATGAGACGTGAAGAGGGGAAAATCCGACTGAGCAGAAGAGAGAGACGCGAGAGGGGACGCGAGAGCGTTGTATAATGTCCCGTGCATTACCGCGCGTGATAGCGAAACGCGCACGCTTGCACGCTTGTGATGCCAGTGGCACGGATCGAACAATAAAATCTATAATTGCTCGTAATTGCCCGAGACTACGTGTCGTTCTTCTCGATCGGGGACGAGAGGAAGAAAGGGAAAGACCGCAAAAACAGACTTTGAGAGTTTGAAAAGTAAAATTACAATTTTCTAAAAAAAAACTTGTCTTTTAAATTATCTTTAAGAAAATCCCCAGCAGTTTATATATCGCAGTTGTCACTTTTTTTCGTGATTCCCTCTGAGACTTGCGTGGAATTGCCCCCGTATTTTTATTAGCGGTATAAACGCCGCTATATCACTATATATATATATATATTTTACGACACTCCGCGAGCGTGCAGTTATCGCAATCATCCTTCATTAGCGGCGGTATTTTCAGTCGTATAAACGATTTCTTTATTCATATACGCCCGAGGAACAATTAAGAGCGAGTAACTGTATCGGTTACTGTATTGCGCGACGGCCCAGTATATTGTCGGCCGGCTCGCGATCTTCTTGCGGGAGCGCGTGTGTGTCTAATCCCGACACGCAGCCATTACCGCGAATGGGGATAAAGGTGTGTGTGTGCGTGTGTGCGCGTTCGTGTGCAGAGGAACACGTCGATTAAGGAGGTGTCTATGGGAATTTATGCCGGCGTTAATTCACGGCAGCGAGCTCTCGGGGCCTCGGCTTCGTTATTAGTCCTTTGCTCTCGTTTAACAGCGGGCAATAACGAGCGAACTACCCAGCGACGCGATAATAAAGCAACAACTATAATGACGGCAAGAAAGGAGCTTCATTGCTCCATTACTCTTATCGTCATCTTCGACGGACGCGTTTCCCATTGTCAGGCCCGCGCGAAATTGCCCGCGCTGTGTAATCGCGGAACATTAAACGCGCTCTGCTCCCGAACAAAATTCTTATCCGATGTGTTTTTGTAGCGAGTATTTCTGGTTATTTTTCAAACAATTCGAGAACTTTGTGTCAAGACTAATTTGCGTTCATCGGAAATGTATCTGGTATAGAATTATATGTAATATATAGTCTTCTTTTTTTATTTTTTAAAAATTTCCTCTAAATTTAATATCGAACGCACAAATACTTCGACGCATTCTCTCGGCCCGGAGATATCAATCCAAGTTGTGCGCGCAAACAAAAACCTGACGTAAAGCATAATCCCCATGATAGTATTTCGACCTTTGTCGGCGGGAATATTTCAGTAGCAATCATATCGGTAATTCTCCGGCTGATTGTCCCTGACCGCAGCTCGATCCACGAATGGGCAGCCGTTCGTTATTTTATTCCAACCTTATTTGGCCGATGGATAAAACTCTAACGGACTCCGGACGAGACACGGTCTCGCTTCGCATAAGAACACAGCGGGCCCAGAAAGAGAGAGAGAGAGAGAGAGAGAGAGGGTGGGGTGATGCGCGAGATCAAAAGATCAGCATAAACGATCCAATCAGTCGGATAATTCGTCGTGATTGCGCGGAATTCGTGCCGGCGCGCGTTTCTGCTACCGTACTGCTGACCATCGCGTGATTACCACGAAAACAATCGTCCTCCCGTCCGTTTACCGAGGCCCACGTGAGCCGCTCGCACACTTCCGATCGCTTATCCTGCGTATATACCTTCGTCGAGCGGGTTACCGAAACCCAATTTGCTTGTCGACAAATATTGAAGCAGTGAATAAAGAATAAAGCAGTCCGTAGGTATCATCGCGGTGTCATGTAAGCAAACTCGACGATATTATTCGCGCGACAATCGGTTATCTGATTTTTTTTTTTAATTTTTTTTTTTGCCGGTCGATAGGCTTTCCTGTGTTTTTTTTTTTTGTCGCTTTTAATAGAGAATACATCACACCTTTGAATGATACAGCGTGTCGTGTCCGCGGACGATTACGACCCGGTGGATGTCCTTAAAGATCATGGACACTGCGTGGCACGGTCAATTAGCCATCGAGATCGTCACCTGGATCTCGTATTTCCAACGTGGGAGGTCCGGTGTGTCTCTTCCGAGGGGATGAGCACATGGAACTCCGTAAGAGGCTTCCATCGTGTGCTGTTTTCTGCGCGGCGGAATGTGTGCGCGCGCGCGCGCGTACGTACGTCACGATTTAGGTTTGAGAGAAGGAGAGGAAGCAGGAAAATGTATTGAGATCATTCTTCGATATTTTTTTCCATACACAGTTTGTCAAGATTTCCGCAACACTCTAACGAGAAACCGAGATAATTAAGTTTTAAATTAGTTTTTATAAACACGCTATTGTTTGCTTTTGATATTTATTCGATTTCCGAGAAATTGGAAATTCGGATACTTCGAAGTGAATTATAACTCTAAATAAGTAAAATTATTCACTTTTCTCTTCTCGCACGTTCTTTCGTGATTCTCGGTTTCCATAAACCGAAAAGTGCAACACCACGAGGTACTCGCTACTCCGGCGAGCGGCAATTAATCTATCAATCACCGGATACGTGCGGAGGAACGGTCAAGTGGTTAGCTGTGTAACGTCAGTCAAATCTGGGGCGGCTAAGCGCTCAAAAACCGTGGCTAACCTTCGTGTAAAGCCCTGGCTGATGCGGGACAATTTCGAAGTCCGAAAACCTCTTAGAAAGATTAATGGTACCGAATTTCCTTTTTCGAGTTATTCGTCGTTCGCGCGTTTACGGCAATCGACGTAACACACGATCGTTAATATACTTCCATATATAATAAAAGTAATCGTCAACGAATCTTTGTTATTATTGCGTTATTGTTATAGTCTAATAAAATTCAATACATTGTTTACAGTCTAAAGTAAAAAAAAAAAAAAAACTAATCTAAAACAGTGTCCATTCACTTGAAAAAATTTGTTTCCTCTCTATGAGCAACATGCCCGAGATATCGTCCTCTTAATTGCAACGGCAAGCGATCAAATTCTCGACGAGGTGTCATCTTATTTGTTACAACATTGTTCAATGAAAGATGTTAATTTTTTATGAAATTAAGTAAATTGCGTCGCTCGTTTAATGTGATCAAGAATTAATTACACTACACAGCGGTCGTTATTATTTCTTACGACGTAATATCAGCAAAATGGATCTAAAGTTCGGCCCTCTGCCAATGTCAAATATTGCGAGCACAAATATCACGATACGTGACGCTTGATCGCCGTGCGGAAGCACGTGCGAGCATAGGTTCTACGGTGGTTTCCTAACCGATAAGATCCGTTCCGAGTATTCGGCCTTTCGTTCCCTCATGGCGCGAAGCTAAACCGTTAAGAATCGACTGCGAGCCTTCATGAGGCCGTCGTGCAATCACGGAGTTTCTGCAATTTCTCCGTGGAGACCAGCCTCCTCCCGCCTTCGCAATGTTGGCCCGCCCCCTCTCTCCTTTCTCCATCGTACATATGTAAATCTCGATCTGGGACAATTACGCTAAAACGGGGTGGCGTGCCGCCAAGTGGTTACGTTGGCCACACTACCGGGAGCTTATTATACTAACAAATAGCCCGTGGAGTTTCAGTGCCTAATCATCGCGTATCATGGCACGCACACACACATATATACGCACATATATCGTGTAAATACGTACACTTGCCCCACACCTGCAAACGTAAAAGCGCCCTTAGACGCGCGCGAGACAGAGATATATCAACAGGCCGTGAGTTGGGGGGTTGATACCGTGTAACGGGAACGAAGCGAAGGCGATGAAACACACACAAAGAAAGATAGAAGTAGAATTCTCCCCCCGTTCGAAGGCCGTCGCATTAACCGAACGTTACTGCTGGAAATTATATCGTGAAAATCACGATACTTCTCGCAAAATCGTGATGCGAGACTTACACGTTCGATCTGTCGACACTGCCCAGTGAGAAAGACTTAATGAAATTTGCGCCTAGCGTGCTAATATAAATGTATATAAATATAAATAAAGAAATAAATAAATATATGTGGATGTATACATATATATTACACTAGGAAAGTGCCGAACATATCCGGAAATTATTCGGTATCCGGCCAATCGGGATACTTTTTTACAATCCAGCCGGATAGCCGGATAATAATATCTGGCTATCCGGTCTATTCGGTTTTTTTCCGGTAATTACATTCAAAAAAGAGAATTAAATGTAAATTTATATTCAAAAATTCAAAATATATATATATATTCAAAGTCATATATGCATCACAAAATTGCGTTAGTAAAGTTTTTTTTAACATCGTTTACTATTGTACGCTCGCATAGCCCGGCGACTAAATTTAAAAGCTCGTATTAAAAATATAATGAGCGATGTCATATGTCATTGTTCTGCATATGATTGCGACGAACTCAACGTACGTAAGTCGAATTGCGAACCATGTGTCCCGCGCTCATTGAGGCGGATAATAATTGGAAAATATCACCCTTTCTACGTTGTTATTGTTGTCACAAAAGAGACCCGGCAGCTTCGGCGTATTAGTGCCGCACGAGCATGTAACCGCAAAAGCGACCAACAGACCCAACCATTATAAATGCATTAACTCTCCCCTTAGTTTTGTCTCCTCTTTTTTTTTTTACCTTCATCGCGGCGGTGTGCCATTTTTTCGCCTCTGGCTCTTTCCAGTTGGACGTTTCTGATATTCCTCGCGTTTATCGCTGCGATCGTAATGAGTCTTTGTGATTTTGAAGATTAAAGGAATATAAAAAAACATTACAAGAGTGAATATAAATACAAACAATATTGCACATAAACAAGAGCAAATTATGTTACGTATAATAATTTTATTACGTGCACGTAGACCTCTCCCATAAACGATAATACTAGCCATTTAAGCAAACATGATTTAACCCTTTCATTGCGGCGAAGTCTAAGCCGAATGTCGAATTTTCGTGCATATATGTAACATATATATATAATATATACACAATTAATATATTTCGTGGGGTGCCCTGCTCCCATACCACCCCTAGCTACTTCTTTTACTCTGCTCTCTTTCTCTTATTCTCTCGCGATTCTGCGATGATGTATAGTCGCGAATATAGGCCACAATTCTTCCCTCTTTGCTCCTCTCACACTCCTACCTCGCCCTCCTCCGATATGGCCCTGCTCGCCCTTTTGTGACAGGCTGGGATAGGGGAGGTCGCAGTAAAATCGTTCATGAATTTTAAACAGGCACCTCTGAATCGCGATCATTTCTCATTTTTCTGCCGGCACGTCGGAGGCGCAAGAAGGACGAGCGTGTCCGAGCGCGAGAATGAAAGAAGAAAAGAGAGGAGTGACGGTGACAGACAGCACCGAGAGCCGCGTGCGATTATATGATGAGTAATGTTTTTTAATATCCCCACTTTTGGCTTGGGTTGGCCGGTGATTTTCGAGTGCAGTCACTCTAAAACACCCTTAATTGCCCTACGGTTATTTTTTTTTTATAGTTGTCGGCTAGGATCTAGGGGTCGAAAAGTATCGAGGGGAAGGGAGAGACTCTCAGAGAGAAATGACGGGAAGAAGAATCATTGATTTATCGCTGCTGCGAGATGGTCGAGGGACTGCTTGATCTCGTTTCGAGTACAACGAAAAAGAGAATAAGCCGACAATGGGGCAGGGAGGAGGGAGATAAAGGTTACAGAGTCGCGAGAAAAGTGTAACGATCGAACTAATGATCGTGCAATCCCTCGAGATGGTGTTAGAAAAAAAAAAATTCCTGTCCTTCTTTCTTTTGCCGACAACGAACGTCTAAGAATCGATCGCGCGTCGACCTAAACTGACGCGCTTTTCCCGTCACACGACGACGTTGTGTGTCAAAGGGTGTTGCTTTGAAATCTTGGAGTGACTAGTATGTGCGACACCCTTCGCGCACGAAGAGTGTCACGTTGTGAAAGGAGGCGGTCAACGTGTCAGAACGTTACGAGCGCACAAATTAACTCGAAAATTACTATTCTTTTCGTGTTTCTCCCTAACGAGAGAGAACACAGCGGCAGTATTTCACTATTTTTAATTGTCCACATTGTTTTTGCAATTCATTATCGTAAGGATTCGAGCGGTAGTTGAAGAGCACTGAAGGGTTGTTAGACGGCACTGTATTTAATGCAACGAGTAAAGGTACTTTGTTCACTATTGTTACACAACGTCTTTTTAGTGCACAGTTACAAAGAAACGACTCTGTTGGCTTCTCACTAGCGATTGCCATGCTCGTCAGTTGCCGGCGCTTGTTTTCTCGCGAATCGGTAAAATTCGACAAGTCCGATTGTCTACGAACATTGTTTGTCGGCAGTTTGTTCACGCAAAAAGCTGTATAATATTCTGGAAAAATTCCTTACGTTAAATTCTTTATTAGCAAACTCGCTTGTTTGTTTTAAACGCCGCCATCGATCGCTCTTTGGCACGTGAAGGATATCGGGTCGATCGAGATTTATTTCGGAAGGTCGGATGTCTCTCTTTCATATTCCTTTACCCCTGGCGTCCAGATCGCGCCGTCGCCGATGTGTGTTGAATTAATAGGAAAGAAATAATATAAAAAAAAACTAAGAGGAGATATACATCCGTATCGTGCCGCGACGCCCCCCACCGGTGGTCTGAGATTAGTCCTCGGAGCTCTCGTCAGGACGAGAGAAGAGGCCCGGCTCCGCTCTCTCGCCGCGGTAAATCATCAGTTAGCCGTACGCAGAAAATCAGGATCGTGCTCAAACATTCGCCTTTGGAGTCTCGCAGCAGGCGCCTCTGAACGACCGTCTAATCTATTAATATATGCTTTATTTATAAGCACTGACGACACTAGACTAAATTATATCGGTTAATTATTGTCGATATTTCGATTGTTCTCGACGAACGCTAATTAATTTTCGACTTGTCTCTTCTTCGAGTCAGTAAAACAAAAATCGATCGATTTGACACTAGAAGCGAGTTTTTTGTGCACGAGTTTAAAAAATATTTTTTTTGGACCACCGGAGGCGCGCGCGGTGAATCTGAAAAACTTTCTATCAATACTTTCGTGCGATGGTGTTATGACATTGTGCCATGTCACCACACGACAACATCGTCAGCGCGTCGTCTACACACGTCGCAATCGTGAGAATCTACTTCTTTTCTTCTGTAACGCGCCGGAAGAACAACGTGGGCTTCCCACGCCTTCTGTCGGTAAACCGCTTTATAACGGGTCGGCTTGATTTCGCGGATACTTACTGCCGAACGCGTTTTCTCGCTTCTTCGATCGCAAGCACGTCCGGCGCAAGACGAAAAGAGTTAATAAGAAGATTATAGCATGGCGGACGGTGGCGAGGGAGAGAGCGACAAATGCGCCATGCAAATGCATCGTTACCGCGAGCATGCTCGCGACTGTTATCGCGCGCCACCCGATTAGCCCCCGTTTTTCTAGCTATTTCATAAATTTTTGCGTCGACCCCGGCACGAAATCACGCTTACCGTGACGTTCGCGCGTTAAGCTTGTGTGTAATTCAGTTATTACGTTACAGATTTTTCGAATAATTGTTCACGACACCAATTATTCGACGTCGTGGAACATTTGTCTTTTCTTCAGATCGGCAGCTGACCGATTCGGTATTTAACAATTGCGCGCTGAGACATTCATGTTTGAATAATATTTCTTTTTATACACAGTCTATGCGCGTGCGTGCGAGCAGTTGTTACCATCGATTGACTCACCGTAAAGAGTCAACATTTCGAACAATTGCTAGTTGCGCAAATCTACCACGAATCTACCGCGTTGCAAGAAAAATAATTTAAAATCGTCAAATATATAATCGTATGTGTAATTTTTACGCGAGTCTCGGAAATAATGTAATCCATTTGTATTCGGTTGTAAATGGCTACCCCTTTCGAAATTAGAAGGTTATAGATGTGCCACTGCGAAGAAAAGAGTGCACCCCGCAGCTGTCTGCCGCGAGAGGGTAGACGCTATTAAGAGAGGTTTGCCCGAGACCGTTGTTTATGCGGCGGAAGTGAACTATAATCAGACCACGGTGCACAAAACCGCAACGATATTACTGTCATTTCAACGGACTCGCCCCCGCCCGGGCGAGAGAGTCCTCACGGTCGAGCGCGGGACGAGACCTGGAAATTAAATGTTTGAAATCGTTTTGTCATTATCTGAACTGAGGGAAAAGGTTCGGGGAATAGTCGTCTCGGTGATCGCTCAGAGTCAGGAGACTCGCGAAGTAAATTTATATTTGTGCGTGTGTACTCGGCGCCTTTTTTTACTTTTTTTTTTAAAAAGATAAGTAATAAATTGATTTTATTGCAGATAGATCAATTTGAATTTTACAAATAAACATTAATATTTTGATTTTAATTTATATAAATATTAAGATCAATTAATTACTCGTGTGTAATTAATTGATAATTACGCTGCTCCGAAACATTACGTGTTACACGTTGGAGAAGTTGGCGGATTACACTGCTCCCGCTGCAGCAGCGCTTTGACATAATATCCGCGCGGCAGCTGGCTACGCGCTGAAATTCTACGAGCCAATTATACGTGTTTCCGACGTGGAAGGTGGAGATAGTTGAGCGGGTCACGGGAGTGCATTCCGCGGGCAACGAGCTTTAAGGTACGGGACCGGTTAATGAATTGTATTTCATTTCTGTTGCTACGAGACGTGTAATTTCGCCTCTCTCCGAGTTCGTCTAATTAGGCGGAGACATCTGTGCGCAGAGGAATTTTGAATGCGATTAAAATCTCCGGAGAATACGTTTCTCCGGGCCGGGTCACTCGGAAACTATTTAATCGAGCGCGCAAGTGCGTGTTCGTTTCGTTACGCGGCGTTTGTTCCGAACGCGATAATCAAACGCTTCGAAACGGCGGTTGTGTTCACGGCGTTTCTCTCTCTTTTACATTTTTTTTTCTTCCTGTTCACGCGCATTTATCGAGCGATAATGAAATGTTCGGCATGCGAATTATAAGTTATTCGTCAGCAAGGTCGTCAGTCAGCGAGACGCTTTCGAGAACGGCGCGCAATTCGCAAACGGCGCGATCCCGCACACGATTTCCACAGGCACGTATCTCGCTCTCTATCCCGGTCTCTGTAATTTCGCGCTAATCCCACTTCGGCGCGCGGAGGAAAATATTATCCCACGTGCCAATCGCAATGTAATTCTCTCTTTCTCTATCTATTATAGACGACCCGCCGCGGTCCCCGCCGGCGTGCGCATGCCTACGTAGCCGCGAACTTTTGATCTTATCAACGCGATATTATTACATCATAAATACGGAAACGGGCCCGCTGACGTATCTCTTATTGAGGAACTCGGAGGATCTGTAAACGTCTAATCTCGAATGTAATAAACCACGAGAACGGCCGTTCTCGAAAGTCTCCCGCGTTCCGCCTTAACACACATCGGTCTTGCGAGAGTGCTGTATTAATAAATCACCGTGTTCGTTCCGTAATTCACGAGACTCGGTAAAGAACGGTACGTCAATGAATTGTTTTATTGATCTCCGACGACAATACGGCCGTTTTACTGCAAAATATATTATTTTCTCTAAATTAAATAACGCATTGAATGCACAAATTACACATTAAAACGAGAAGCGATATACGTTTAAGAATAATAATTCTTATATTTACGAAGCAATCGATCATTTCGCCCTCATTAAAGTAGTAACACGTTACACCGTGTCCGTAAATTACGAAACGCTATTTTCGCGGCGCAATCGCGGCCTTTCTATCTAATATACAGCGAACGATCCATCTGTTCGCCTCGCGCGCGCTTCCGCAGGCAGGAACCCCCCCGTCCGATCTTATCGCCGTAATATTACGTCGCAATCGAAAACGTCGTTATCGGAGAAGAACCGCGTGTCTATTCCCTCGATCCGTATCTCGGATTTAAATTGCATTTTAAAATTCGACGGCTTTTTCAGTCTTTGAACAGTTCTCTCGTCGGTAGTATCGCGTAATTTGTAAACTGTTATCCGCGGTGCCGATCGCGCAATCGCTGCCATCGATCCTCGGCCTTTACAGACGTAAAATCGCGAGGATTGCACTTTTGATCTTATCGTCATATAACATCGTTGCGGCACATATCGATCACAATACAGGTGTCTGTTGAAATTCGTGTATAATTTGACACCAGAGATCCTGATGTTATTTAGTAAAGTTGCAAGTTACTTGATTAAAAAATTGCGTATTTTTTTCTTTTTCTCGCGGATTTATATAATAAAAACCAAGCATTCTATATGAATTTTCGAATTAAATTCACTTCAAATTTCCAAGTGATTAATTTACACGTTTAAGAAAAATAAATAAATGCAAATATATGTATATTAATACAGTTTGCTTATATACTTCAATATTGCATATGTATAATATGTATATTTTAACAAGACGTTGTCAATGTTTAATATAATACACAGATGTCTCATTCTAATACATTCGAGATTGATGACTCACCACGTGGGTCATGCAATGTCTCGTTTAGCCGAAAAGACTTAGCATGTGGGTCACATAACATCATTAAACTAAGAATTGCCGGCTACTGGGAGGACGTCGGTTTAGAATGTGTTAAATAATGCATTTTACTATCTTTTATGTAACTCACATGTGGAGGTACCGTTTTACACACACACACATATGTATATATGTATATATGCATTGTAAAAGTCTGACAAGTTTATGTACAATATTAAAGTGTTCCGACACACACACACACACACACACATTAACCGAAAACTGCATTCGCATTAGAGTTCTATTGCAACACACATGTATGGTTTATGGCGTTTCATTTAATACTTACGCGAGTAACGAGTAGATAATTAACCGGCGATTTCACTGTTTTCGTTACTGTTTCACGAAAAGAAAGTTAGCTCGAGAACGAGCTGCGCGCTCGGCTGAAAATTTCAATTCTAAAATCGCGGTGATTACGAGGAGATAACTAGTCGCGGATAAGTGCGTCCGCGGTTATTCCACAGTAATGGTTAAAACGATTATTTTGCAATTGCCAAAGAAAACGGTTATCCAAGGAAGTTAACGTTCTGTGACGCATACGAATAACGTGAAGGGTTTTCGAAAGACTCGTATTTGTTCAATAAAAGATATGTACGTTTCAAAATAGAAATTCTCGTTGTAACATTTACGCGATTAACAGCGTATTCAACTGAAAAATCATGTAATTTACGTGTACGCAATCTTAAAACTGCGATCGCATAATAAAAAATACACGAGCAGCATCTTTTGAATCTATGCCGATGATTTGATAGAAACGCAGATACGTATTTTCTAATCTTGCCATTCGATACGCCTTCTTCATATTAAAAAACGCGTTTAAAAACTAGACCGACCGTCGTGTTGTTTATCGAAAGATATTGTTTCTACGCTATATACTTATCATTAGTCTTGGAGAACTTCTCTCATAATTTTCTCATTAAATAGCGCGGTAATTAATACACTACTGTCTAACGCCTTGCATTAACAGCGCGGTGATTAATAAGCTTCTCTCTGTAATTTCCTGGTTTTGAATAGACTAGTAATCAAGTAATTAACTCGAATACAATATCGCCAAGTAAAAGTCGAGCGCTTTTCAGATCGATATATTAATTATTTTCTCCAACTTTACAAAAGAAATTCGCTATATATACATTATATTGTATTTTGCACGTAAATTGAAAAAAAACGTAATTGAGTTCTCAAATCTTTCAAAGTAAATGGTCCACTTTTATGATTTTCTGTTCGCGCGTATTTCTTCGTGAAAGAACTCGTTGAAAGGCGGTCGGGAGTGCGAACGAAACGTGCGGAAAGAAGAGAGACGATCGGATAGAAAGATCGGGAGAGACTGAGGAAGAAAGAGGAACCGATCCGGTACTCATACACCGGCCAGAGAAAAGAGAAAGAAAGAGAGAGAGAGAGAGAAAGAAAAAACGAGTGAGAAGACGAAAGGGCGGCACAGGGAGAGATAGAAAGAAAGACAAATGAACCGCGAAACAAAAGGGGCACCGGCACATGAGAGATCTCGGGAGAGGAAGAGGGAGTCGCTGCACCGTGGTGGGAGCAGCGCTAAAGGGGGGCTCAGAGAGCGCCCTACGAACGGGGGCGTGGCGAACGCGGTGTTAAGCAACCGCGCCACCGCATTGTAAAGGGCAAAGTGTTATTGTTACGACCGCCGAGGCTCGAGTTAATTGGATTTAAAGGCGAATTGTTCGGGTACCTACCCAGGCACGTCCTTCTCCGGCGAGACCTCAGCGACGCTTGCCTCCCTTTTACTATCTGCTGCGTGCTCGGGCTGCGAAAGGGGTCGTCTTCGAGTTTACTCGGGCAATCTTCGCTGATAAGCTCCCGCTGTTTCGCGAGTTTCCTCTTACTATTGCGATTGTAATTCGAGTTATCGAATCTCGTTCCGGTCCGAAGAAGAAAGGGCTCCCCCACCGCGATTGGCGTTAACTCTTTCGCCGGACAAATACGCGAGTAAGACAACTTGTTTTTTTTTTTTTTTTTAGTCCTTCTGACTTAATTAATCGTGAGATCGCACGAGATCAAAATTACATCTACTTACTTTTTTTTTTATCTGTCGACCACAATAAAAGTTGTCGCAAATTTATTCTCCCGGGAGGGGGAACTGTTCTTCCGTTTCCCCTCGCGATAGCATAAATTATGCGCATAACCGTGTATTACGTTCATTACGTATTACTCCTCCGGTCCCTTTACTTCTTCGTCCCTTGTAGCGTATGCCTCCCTTTCCTTCCCGTCGTTCGCCGTCGTTCTTTTTCGCCTCCGGTAACAGGCTTGTTAAAATAATAACTTTAATTATACATCGTTCCGATGTACCTTCTCACCTTTTTCAATGAGCCAGACAAGAGAGTTACGCGTCTCGTCCTCTTCCGCTGCGCGCGCTTCTTTTACATCCCGCGCGTTTATCTGTGGCCATAACTCTTCCCTTTTTTTATTCTGTATAACTAGTATAACTTATTATATAACAATTACTTTAAACATATCTTGTGTTTAAACATATCTTGTTTGGCGCTAAGAGATGCTAAGCCAACAAAGATATTCATCGACATATCAAACAGCGATATAGTAATATAGTAGTTGTATAATAGCGTTGTTAAATAATATTAACAACGACCATAGCAATAGTAATAATAATAGAAAACAATAATTCACAAGCAGCAATAATTATTAGAACTGATAATCCCTTTTGTTTGGACTTGTAATTCGTTGAAAAATATATTTTCCAATCGAGATTCCCGTCAGCAGATGCGCCTCACTTCTTATCTCGATTCCCATCGCGTATTTGCACTTAATTTACACACGCGTAGAACATTGGTCTGTAATATTTTACGCGAAGCAAAGTGTTTTATCGGTCTTTATTTTGTCGCGCGTGTTTCCAGCCCATCGCGCGACTCGCGCTCGTTTAAAGAGCGGGACGATGTCCCACGGCGCGTTTACGCAGCAGCGGTGATGGAGTCGTCACGATCCGCGCGATCGGCACACGCGGGGTTGGCACGTTTTGCAATTCGCCGTGGATTCGCGCCGTGGATTGCGTTCTCGTGATTTTCTCGCGCCTCGTGGTGTTCGGTTTTTGCCGGATTCCGCGCAACTCGTAAACGCGCCGGAGAATGCGCCGTAGGCATCGTAACGTCCCGTGAAATAAGACCGTTCTCATGGTGTGTGCTAGCCTGGGCGCAATGGGCCGGATAAATCGTCAACGTGTTTCGCGGAGGAATTTCGTGACGCTTCATTAGGCCGAGCCACGGCCGTGCCGCTGTCTCCTTGACAAGTTTGACAAATTATTCCATCGCGGAACGGTGTGTGACGTCCTCGCGTCGGATGGTTGCGCCGAAGAATTTTTGATCAGACTTTTACATTGGGTATCGGCGCTAATTAATTTCATTTGGCCGATCAGCTGTTCTATTCCGAATAAACAAAGAAATCTTCTCTTCTGTAGTTATATCGATCAAAAATTACTGAGTTCTGACAGAACACAAAAATTCTGTCGAAAGTAAACTAAAGAGATTTTCAAACGCGACTGAAATTGATAAAAGAAACACTAATTTTTAACAAGAAAGCGGTAAGGATTTATCTAGAAAATAAACTTTTCATCATTCGTAAATATTAAAAGATTTGAAACAATTTAATTTCTTGAAAAAGTTCAGCTGTTTTTTGGATTATTACGAAATGAATGTACTAATTTCACTTTATTATTATCAGTGGAAAAAAAATCACAGAAAGTGGGAGAGAGATTATCACCAGAATTTACATGTGAAAAATGCGTTCACTTATTTGAATTTTCTGCCGCGCACGTATTAGTGCGACTGTGTATTTTAATAGTTTTGATTTTAATATTTGGCATCTCACGCTGCACGATGGTGCGCGTACGATTCCGCCCACCTAAAAAGAAGAAAAAAAAAAAACGAAATTCGGCGTTCCATTCCAGGCTCGTTTGTAACAGCGGAGCGTTGGTTCGGGCGCAAAAGTTTTTGCCGTATTATTTTTGCAATTAAAATTAACAACCGGCACGCTGCCAAATTAGCCCCCTAATGTACCCACCTCCTGTTTCATCCGCGCGTCATCCGGTCTTCGCCGCCGATCTCTCTTGGCGGTGCAGCCGCGGCCGCCACTAAGGAAAGAACGAGACGGGGCGAGCGGTAGTTAAAAGATGGCAGTGCTACCATCATCAATATGTGTCGCCGACTTATGTACGCGCTTCTTTCCCTTCATTTCTGTATTATGTAACGCGCGCGCGCGCGGACACGTGATATTATAGTTATATCGGAACATCACCTTAATGAGAATTCCTTGTATAACGCCACTTTTAATGATATCTCGCCGTTTTAGCACTTCTTAGCGGCGAACATTTATCTTCTTCGCACGATATTTGTAATATCTGCACTGGCAGAAAACTATTATAAACAGAGCAATTCCTCTGCAGAAAGCACTGTTGTGTTAAAAAGTGAGAAAAGACTAAAGAAACAAATCAAATATACAGAAGAGAATTTAACACACAACATTGGAACGATATTCTTTTATTATTCTACGTTTTCCTATATATGAGGCGACATTTTCTTTTTGTCACTGCATAAAGAATTGGATGTACATCTTTCCGCTCTGCAATCGAGTAAATGTAAAGGTTGACTTTTGCGGGGCATCAATTTCGATCCGATCGAATTTCGCGTGCGCGTGTTTTTTCGCTCGCGCGGCAATGCTCATATCCGCCACCGTGCGTGTCGGTAGAAAACAAAGACGGAGAGGCGAGAGTATCAGTTAAAAGATGGCAGTGCTACCATCATCAATATGTGTCACGGAGTTATGTACTCGGCCCGATATACACACGGCACAATACACACGCACGCATCGGCCGCAGAGGGAGAGGGTGCGTGTGGGGAAAGGGGGAGCGTTTACTATATAGCGCCTTAATTATCTGCCGTCTTCCCTTTTGGCGCGGCCACTCCGATGCACGACGTCGTTGCTTGTGCTTTTCTGATATCTGCCGCGATCGACTTGTTCTTCCTAACGACACGGACCTGCCACGCAGCGACGGCTTTAGGCGCGTCGACTCCTCGCACGGTGTCCTCGACGCATTTTTCTTTTACGCTTCTCGGATCGAATAAAAAGTTAATTGAGATATTAGACGAACTGTGAAAACTACAACTTCTTCTAAAATTTTAATTCTTTAAATAAAAAACTTAATTAAACATTTTCATGAGCTTTGTAAATTTGTTGTAATCTATTTAAAATAGTTTCAACAAAACAATATTTGTGTGTGTGTGTGTATGTTGACACCCGTCGTACTGTCACTTTTGTAAAGTTAAAGCGTCCGTTCTCGAAGTGGCGTACGATGCAGCTGTCCGTGGCGTCTTATCGACAAGCAAATGCGGTGCTGCCGATAAACGCGATGAATTCGACGGTTCCGCGATTTCTTAAGCGAGAGAAAGAGAGAAAAAGCGGTTACGGTGGGACTCGTAAAGAATGCAGGTGGTATCGTCACTTAGCGGCGGATTGCCGTGAGGTGTATCGCGTGATCGATATCCCTGAATTAATTTGACATCATCGCCGATTACGATGAACTTTACGGCGACGTGAAAGGATTATGTCGATACGCAGAGGATAGCATCGGCAAGAACAGTTTTACAGCAGAAAGCGTTAAAATTTTAAGATACGTTCGTGCGCTCACACGTGTATAAAAGAGGTAGCGGCAATCGCCGCATTTCAGGAGCGGAATCGAGAGACGCCGTAGTCTGCATAGGACTCGATCTTGGAATATATATACTATACATGTACATATATATATATATAGACGATCGTTGAAATGATTCCACTTATCCGCTACGGGGAGTCCTCGAAGAATCCGACGCTACTACAAAAGCGGTAGAAGCGAACTCGATCGCCGCGGGACGCCCGGCTACCGAAGATATTTCATTTACCGGACAAAAACCGCCCCTCCCGCCTTCTCGTCGCCGCTACCCTTCCTCACCTTCCGTGGCTCTTCTACTTACCTTGTCTGGTCACGGCAGACCAGAGAGAAAAGAGAAAGAGAGAAGAGAAAGAGAAAGAGAGAGAGAGGCCGAGACAAGAATTCGAATTAATATTCGGCGCTGACGTACAAAATTACAGGCAGTCTTGTCGGCCGCTGCTGCTGCAGACGTGCCGCCGTATAACGTCGCGTTGTTGTTGCTGCCGTCGGTGCCGTTGCGTTGCTGCTGATGTCGGCGGCGCGCGTTGCTGCCAGACGCGCCCCGCCAGGAAACAAATGAACAACGATCATCTTGTCCACTCGGGGCACAATGGAAACGACGACCTGAAACCATCGCGTCGTCACGGCGTCCTGAATATTGGATAACCGGCCGTTACTCCGTCTGTCTCGCGTACGTGTGCGTCGCACATCCAATTTAGCTACTGAGTTTGGTGTAATTGACGTAATTGCGCATCGGCCGGGCATTGTGCGCCTCGTGAAAATGGCTAGATGGTCGATGGACGCGGGAAATACGGTACGGGTAATTGATTTTCGGAAGCTAAGAGATGGAGGAGAGAAGGGACACACTCACATACACACATACACACACACACACACACACACCGAAGTAAATTTATTTTCATAAGAGTGTAAGAGAACGAAATACGATCGGAAACATAATACGAGGCAATAAAGCTGAGATTTTGCAAATTATTTGGGAACATAAAATCAAATTACGCACTTTCATATTATATTATCTTTTTTTTTTTTAAATTGTTAAAAACGCGATATAAAAAGAATGTATAAAAATTCGGAATTCGAGAATTTTTTCTGACGTTAGAACGTGGCAAGTCCCAAGAGTATTCAAAGATTTCGCGAGGACGATCTGCAGTCTCTGTTCCGATAGTCGACGCGTCGTCGCGAGGGCAACGATCCTCTTCCGGAGCAGAAATACGAAGCAAAAGAAGACTTCTCACCTGTTGGGTCCATTGTCCGCGAGATAATTTGGTTAAAGTAACTAATCGCTCGCCTCTTTTCGGACCTGCCGCTTATATGCTCGATGCCGAACGCGCCGCGGTACCTTTTGTCATAATTAATAGCTCCTACCCGCGCGAGTTCCACTCTTCTTTCCTAAATGATTCTTCATCCATCATCGTCCGAGTGTTCGGGGGGGCCCCCGATTTCGGCGCTCAATTTCCCAGAATCCGCTTCCCACCGGCTCGTCGACCGTCCGTACCGAACTTGCTCCTCGTCGTAATCCCCCGATCGCCTCTCGGCCGAGTCATCATCATCCACTTTGAGAATGGTGGCAATTGTCCTGAACGGAAGAAATCGTTTTCCTCCCTGACGATTCTCGGCCAGCCGAAATTTTTTCAATTGTCCTTGCAAGAGCGCTCTACTTTCGTCCGATCGCGTTCTCGTTTTTCGATCGACCGACTCGAACATTTCTTTTGATACGCCGACCATCGTACACATCTGACGGTGCTTCGAAAGCTGTTTTCGATGCGAGCAATACGTTCGCGAGACCGGGCGCGTACGGATGCGCAGTCATCTTACAAAGTGACGGTAGGTAATTGTTCGTTAATTCGAATGGTGTGGCAGCGCGCCTTTCTTTCTCTCGTGTGTGCACAAAAGTGCGGAAATGAAACGCGTTTGCCGTGACTTTCGAAGCGTGCACACACACCTGCTAAGCTTAGCAATTTTTCTTCGTTTATTTTTTTTTATTTTTTTTTTTTCCCGTAAATGCACGCTCTTTGTATCGCTTTCGTAATTAATTTATGCGCATCTCGTTCGTCGAATAAAGCAATGATGAAATAATAACAATAATTATTTAATTATTCTTGCTTGTTAAAAAATATCGAAGAATATATTACAGAACTATGTATTAAGGTCGATACGAGCCAATATGCCGGATATACAATTGTAATGTGAATTTATTTTCTTCTCTTAAACGTAAATTAATTTTAAACCAAACGTTCTGTTAATTTTCGAATTAAATTTTATTCAAATCTCCACGTGCATTAAGTAGTTTATACATTTAAGAAAAGAAAAACTAAATAAACTAATGATTTTATTTGCCGTAGAATCTAAATAACACACGGAATATATTTGATTTCTTTAGCACGACTCTTTTCAAATCCGCTCACTCGGCTACGAGATTCACGTCTAATCCGCGCAATCGTTTCCCCGGATCTTGCCCGAAGCTTCCGCTTCTTTTATGCGTGATGCCACGTTCTGACGGTTCGAGATTGCGATCTAAATTCGTTTGAGAACGAATGCGCGGTGAAAGAGAAAGTATATACGCGCGCTTGGTCGGTGTCAGAATTAGCGTAAATAGTTGCGAGCGCGCCGCCATCAGCCCGGGCTGAAAAATATATGGTAAGACATGATTTCGAAGTGCCGCACCAATTGCCTCGTTCGCGCCAAGGAAGGATGCCAAGCAAAACAATCTCCGTTTCCTAGTGGTTCTCATCCAATTTTCGAGCGGATTCCCACACAACGCCCAATTTTTGTTTTCCCTGAGAAAAACGCGTGAGCCGGTTCCGTGTACGCGTTGAAATGCAAAATTTCATTCTTTCGTACGTTTTCTTTTTCCACAACTTGAATTGAATGTGAAAACTTCGGAAAACTGCTTTACTAAAATATAGAGCAGCTAATTGATTCTCGCAGAATCAGCTTCTTGCTCCACTCTCCTGGTTTCACTCGCCGAAAAAGGAGGAAAGATGAAGACTCGGTCAAAAATCGCCGATCGACAAATTCCGACTTCTACCGCGGCAAAAGAGAACCTTGGGGCTTCCCCCGGCGGGGAGGAATTTTATTCCTGAGGCTAGCGTTCTCAAGCTAAGAGCACAAGGCTTCCAACGAAGCTACGGGGGGAGGAATTGATCGAATTACAATTTCTCTGTTGGAGGTGTCGTGTAACGAGAATCTAATAGAAAAATCGGAACAGATTCAATGTAGAAAAAGGATTGGTTAGAAAAAAAAAAACTCACTAGTGTTGAATTTGTACATTGGTGTTATATATATTTCTATATTATTTATGTATATATATATACATGTAACATTTAATAATATATATATAATATTCAAATAAATTACAATAATTATCACGTATAATTTTCACGTTTTTTGACATGTGTCAAGATATTATCAATATTAGTTACTTACACCTACTTACATATCTAGTTTAATTTATCCATTCATACGTACATACATAATATATATATTTATATATGTATATTTATATATACACACACTATACACACACAAACACACGCTTCTTTACAATATGATTTAACCCTATGCCCTAGAATACACATGCAGATTCTGAGTACAAAGTAGATTTCTCTCAATGAGCGAGTCCTTCCCTTGTATAGTCACTAGTCAGTGTGTGTTGTCGGGAAAAAAAGACTGTCTCTATATGGACCAGTTCTTCAAGCCAAGCTGTGAGCTATCGTGACGAGAGTTGCATGATACTGAGATAGTTGTGTTGACCGAGTGCTTGTAGTCCTGAGGGGAACAATTAATTTTTATTTTATTAGCTATCGTTTTTTCTTTCTCTCGTATCATTTCTATCATTTCTGTAAGTCTCTCATTTAGATTTCTCGTACAACTACAGCTGTCATATAAACGTTCTGACACACATTCGAGCTAGAGAACTATTGTGTTTTTTTTTTTTTTTGTAATTATATCTGTGACTGTTTTAAAAAATATTCCTCATAATTTTTTATCGCACAATATCATTTTTAAATATTGGTTTATTTGTAGAAATAATAGAAATGACATGGGAAAGAAATAGCAGCTAATAAAGTCTCTTTTTTTCCAAATCGTGAGTGATCTCGAAACATAGAATTGAGCACTCCAGTATATGATACAGAGTTTACTAAACTTATAATTACTCTTATTTTAACTGGTTTCGCGCGATTTCTTGCGAGAATCACCATAAGATCTAACGTAATTATTGCTTAGATTTTTCGAGTCGCGAGTCTTTAAACGTTTAATTAGAGAATAATAAAGAGAAATGATAATTTAATTTAAACCGGAACAAATTTATGTAACAATCAAAAGATTATACAATTAATTACAACACTCAATTACTGATTTCTTTTCTTATTTGTTACAACAGTACAATTTATTTATTACTACGAGAGGTATATATATATATATATGTATATATATAACACCACACATATAAATGACATTAAATGACATATAAGCATGCACGTACTATTTCTATGTTAAAGAAAATATATAGGAAATATTAAGTCGTGCAAGGGCTTTTTTTTCTTGAAAATAAACGTGTATATCGGATATATGTATAACAGAGATCTCGTTAGTTTGATCAGTCCAAGGAATTGTCATACTCTACGTCTTTTCTAATCGCCTTGCAAGACCAAATTTGCCGATGTGTGGATTATTTTTCAACGCACCACAAACGTTGTGAAAAATGTCCTACCCTAGATATCATGTATGCTCTCTTCATCGCTTTCAGCTCTTATGCTCTGAGAGCTGTCCTCTTTTTGTATGGGCGACCTATCTTGACTTTGGCTCCTGGCTCGCTGGCGCGTTCGGTTTATGACTTCCCGCGCGTCCACGGTCTCCGGACCAGTGTAATAGTTGTTCAGGTCCGGTAGGTTCGAGCCGGCTGCGAGTGAACCGAGGGAGTTGCTAGAGCCTCCCTGGAACATCGTCGAAAACGTAACCTTTTTTGAGGAGTGATTAACTTGCTGACGATCGTGTGTTTTCCAATAGAGAAAAACCTCCTCTGAATGCCCTCCATTCTCTCCGGTGAAGCCAGTTAAACGAATGAAAATTATTAAAAAATAGCATATCTATTTTACTCAAAAAGTAAAGAACACGTGGTCCAACTAGCTCCACTCTACCTTAGTTGCGTTCTCGTATCATAATTGTTTATCTGATATTTGATTTTATTTCGCGATGTGTTATTAGAATTTCTGAAGATTTTCGGGCTTGAAAACCTCGTGTTAGCGTCATTTTTATATCGACAGTTTAGTTCGCTTTATCGGAGTTTCAAGAGCAGCTTGATAGTGTCAAAAAAATTCAAGAATAATTGTTTACGTCGGTAAGAAGCGGAGGGAATGGTAGGCATAGCGTTGCCAAAAATTGCTGAGACTCACCTGTATCATTGATGGCGGGTATATCCTCGCCAACTTTCTTGGTGGTGATCTGTCTCTCGATTCCGGACTCGTGCTCCTTTCTCGCTTTCTTCCTCGACTCGACTCGGTCGAGTCGCGGCCGTCAGTGAGACTCTCCGAGTCTCGATAATAGTTGCTGAGAGACGACAAACTAGAACTCGCTGTCAATGGTCCTAGGGGATTGCTCGGCCCTGCCAGCATCATCGTCGGCGGATACAAACGATAAGCGAGAGGCTTTTGCAGAGTCGCCGCCGCCGATGCTTGCTGATACGGAAAGAATCCGTTTGCAGGTAACGTGTGCGCGCTTGTATATTGCCAATAACGCCCCGCGGCAGGATGCGTGGGAATGGCCGTCGCACCGCTGCCGTACAACTGCTGGAACGCGGCCACGGCGAAGTTGTTCTCCGCCATAATTTCAAAACCTACGATTGCCTGTCGCTTCCACTTCGTTCTGAAAGCAGAAATAAAAAAAAACCAACACGTGAATCTCGTACGAGAGATTTTCAAATTTTTGTGAGTTACGAAGAGAAAATGTCGAGAGTTTTTTAAACTATATAGAAATCAATTAATTTATATTAACGGAATGCGTAAATCAAGTTTTTTCTTATGCTACCAATAACAAAACAGTTATTATATGTATTGCGTGCAATCATTGCGTGTAATGCATAGTCATGCGGTAACAAAAGAACATATCGATAAAATGTAATCTCAAAATCAAATGATAACAACAATAAAACTTACGCATGAGAATGAAACTTAAATAATAATCTTGTCATAAATTGATTTTTTTTACGGAAACATGATTCTGGATTCACGTGTTAACCGCGCTGATCGACACGGGAAGCGATATCATATTTATATTAAATTCAACGAAAAGTCTCTTCGAACGAACGAAGCGAACGAGCGAACGTTCTGATTCTGAACCGTTTGATTTGGCATTCTAAACTTTGAGTCTGACGCATTGTACTTTTAATAAAATTTTAAAATATTGGAATAGTTGTGCAAAAATTCCACCATCTTCTTTCGAATGATTTACTGACGTATCCTGTAGTTTATTTAACAAAAAAACAAGTATATAATTTGTTATTAGTGATTTTTGAAGAGAGATGAATGCCACAGACTCGTAGGTTCAGAATTAGAGTTAAAAATGGCGTTGGTAGAGACACTTGTTTGTATAATGCGAATGCTGAACATTCACACACACACACACACACACACACACACACGAATGCTTGTATGTATAATTGATTTGGTGCGATTTTCTTACAACGAGACGATGAAGATGATTTACGATACTCTGTATATTATGCGAATGGACGTCGTTTCCCACAACAATGTACCAATATAATTATGTGCTGAAATAATTAGAAAACGTTTCGAGTCATTACCAAAGGTTGCAAAAAACTCTCTTCATTCATGAACGAGATAGCGTAGAAGTAGAAAATGTGGAAAGATCGAGGCAGAAGACGGGAATTTTGCGGTTGATGAGACAGAAGTATTCTTGCGAAGAAAATTTAAAAGATATGCTTTCAAAGATACGCGAAGAGAAGAAGAATTGAAAAGATTTGATCATTCAACATTGCATTATTTGTATTTTAGCCAAAAGAAAGCAAGAGAAAAAGAGAGTCTGCGTCGTAAAGAATATTCGCCACTGACGATGTATTATATCGATCATCTTGAACTTTCGTCCTCTCTTCGGAGAAAAATAACCGCAAAAATGTATTTGCGGTTGTACACGCATTTGTCAGATATGCAGCAGTCAAACGCTGTTTTGTAGTCTCGAATCGACTGGCTCAGGAAACAGACTGTCACAGAATTTGAAAATTCTGTGATAATAATCTCGAATGAAGGCATCAGCATTCATGGAGTCACACAAAAGAATTGTTTCAAGATGCATCGGATCCTCATTACTACAGGTACGCATTATTTCTCGTTTAACAAACTTAGAAGTCGCGATATAATAATTTTTTAAATATTTGTTTTGCAAATATTTCAGAAGAATCGATATGTCTCCTTTCTGATTAATTTTCGAGATTCAAATAAAAACTACGAACGTTTCTGAAGCCAAGGAGATCGTCAAGAAGATCGTGGCTATGTTTAACGAGGTTCGTAACGAATTACAACAAGCGGCAGATAAAAATACGATAATTAAGAGTACAATAAGCTAATAAAAAATCTGATGCTTTAGGAAAAATGTTAGACAGTAGTCTAGTTCACCTTTTCTTCCCGAAATCAATTAGCGGCTATTAAAAGGACTCAAATAAAAATTTCTTTTTCAAGATTTTGATGATAAAATCCTTGAATCCGTATTTTTTTATAATTAATCCATTATTTTATTACCAATTTTAATATATTTAAAATATCTATATTAAAATATTATTTTTTAATACTTGTATCATACATAAAACATACATATCGCAATATTATTGCAATATATTTGCGGATTTAATTTTTTTATTATTTTTCTATATTACGAGCTCTTTATTTTGAACAAATATTACTATTATATTTTAAATATTATTATTATATCTTCTGACAGCGATTCGTTTTCAATCGCATATGGATGGAGTGCTGCGTCATCTCGTTTAGAAATTAGTAACGCATCTTTTCCGTTTCACTTACCTTCTGTTCTGATACCAGGTTTTTACTTGAGTATCGGTCAGCTGCAGTTTTGAAGCTAATTCCATCCTATCTTGTACACTTAGATATTTTTGCCTCTCGAAGCTCTTTTCCAGCGTCTGCAACTGGTGATCCGTGAACGCGGTTCTGGCTTTGCGCTGTTTTTTATTCTGCACAGCGCTCCTGGAGCCTGGGGACGAGTTGTTGGAATTATCATCTCTGTTACCTGAAAATTGCAAAAAAGAAACTTTTGATAATGGACGTTTTCTTTCTTAAAAAGTTGCAATCACACAGAAAGAAAATAAAGTATTTTTACGTCATGCTACGCTCATTGCAGAAAGACGTACAATTCTTGTCAAAACATTTCCATTATAAAAGTCATTCAGTAAAGATCTACACATCCAACATCCGTGTTTAACTCCTTACATCTACTAATTTGGATTTATTTTGTAAAATAATATTAAAAAGCAGTCAACACGCATTGTAATAAAAATTGTTGATTTAAAAAGATCTTTTCGAGATGAAATTAAGCTTAAGTCTACTATCATTTTCTTTTTTTTTTTTTTACTTTTAGTATTTTCATATTTACTGACTTCTTTAGATAAAGAATTGTTATTATTTTTGTTTTTTTAAATTATAAACAAGTTTTGCGGTATATCAAAAGTGTGGTTCGTATGGCTCTTGATGGAATCAACGCCCGTGTACACGACTCGATTGTACTCCGTTGTTGTCGTTTTTGTCGCCTAGAGCAATTGCCGTTTCTCTATCGGAGAAAGAGAAAGAAAAGGGAGAGAGAGAGAGGAGAGAGAGAAGGGATCCTTTTGTTCTCAGTTCGACTAGGGTAGCCGACAGCCGATTGGTTGGTATCGCGGATTGGACCACGCAGCCGCGTCGAAACGGCCACAAATTATCCCCCTGGTTCCGGCACGTCACCGTATCCGGCGAAAGAGACGAGGAGAAAGAGGGTGGAATTCTCCGAGAAAACCAATTACACTCGATACAAGTCACGCTCGCATGCGGCGTGGAATCGCACGCTTACGTGCCTATTTTATCCCTCTCGAATGCTATTATATTATTGCTATTGTTTTTGTTGTCAAAATCAAAAAGACAATACAGTACAGTGAGAAACAGACTTTTTTTTTTTTTTTTTATTTTACGCGTCATTGTAATAAGCGGAAAATTCAGAGCATTTATTAGGGAAAAGTGAATATTATATATGATGGAATAAAAACGAAACTTTTTTTATTTTAACAAATAAATATATGCTTTTCCGAAAAACAAAAAACTTGTTTTTCTGTGCACTGTAAATGTTTCGGATAAGTTTTTAGTTTTGTCGGATAAAGAATTCTCTCTTCGCGATGTGTGTCAGAGAAATTCATTCTCATAAAAATAGTCTCGCGACGCTGGGTGTGTCTTGTCGTGAGTAAATCGAGCAACCTTCCTTCCTTCCCGAGAAGTTACGATCGGAAAACCATCGAGACTTAACTCCCGGAGGGATTAGAAGTTCCGAAAGTATCTAAAGACCCGTTGTCGCGAGCTCATCGATTGGAACAGTCGTGGATGGGAGAAACATCGTGAGGAGGAAGGCCGAGGAACTCAGGAGGGGGATGCAGCCATGACTAACAGAGCACTAGAAGAGAGGCGGCGGACGAGAGACAGAGGGGGCGGGGAGATCAGAAAGATAGAAAGCTCGTGGATTGAGTTAACCCGGACGAAAGCGCAGCTCTTAGCCCCCGTTTGATCGGCCAGATTCGCTTGAACGGGCCCGGAGTCTGCGCCATGTTGGCTAACGTTGCTAGCGCGCGCGCATTCCCTTAGGAAACGAGCGAGGACTCACGTCCTGGCTGCATCGGCACCGCAGCTCAACTTTCCGACTCGTTCGCGAAGGAAAGGGATGGACGCGAGTAGCAGGAGCGAGCGAAAAAGAGAGAAAGGGGTGGAACGGTTGGAAACGGAGGTTGGAAAACTAAATTTACTATGTGATACACTTAGAGCTCCCGAGTCCCGACCGACGTCGGAGTTTTCCTTTTGAGACACTTCCAAGACGTTAGGCGGAACTTTTCCACCCGCCCGGTCCTTCCTTTGCGCAAGTAACTCGAGAACCATTGCGAAACATCTATCCCGCTTTTTCCCCGACACTGTGCGCGCCCTTCGTCTGCGAAGCACGTAACCCCCGGAATACGAAGGTTTATCTATGTTGCGTCTTGTTTTTACAAGCATGTTTATGCGTGGCGCGCTCTTTCGCGTTCTCACTTTGACGAAAAAGATGCGAAATAGAGACGATCGCGCGATCGGCTTTGCGCAAAGTAGTTTTTATTCCGTTCCCGATCGAAAGTTACGATCCTATGCCGCGTCGCGTGTTCCTTCTGTCGCGAGAATATCTATTTATTTGTTTATTATTGCCACAAATTTTTCTGTTATAAAAAACATGTCGCGAACTACTTGTTGACTCGGGATACAAGTGACTTAGTATTTGTCGGCAGAAAGGGTTGAAGTTTTAAATTTGAAAAAAATTAAATTTAAAAAATACACAGATTAAAAAATATATATCAATTGAATTAAAATAATAATCAAATAAAAACTGAAAATATTTTTGGGCAATAAAATTTATTGGACAATAACAAAGTAAAACTCTTGTTTTATCTCATTCAATTAAATATTTCATTTTTTTTTGCGACGTGTTGCCATTTTGCTCCGTAATATGGCTCTAATGATTTTCTTCGGTGCAAGAAGCAATCGATTGGTTTTTTTTTTTTTTTTTCATCTGTAATAATTCAACGTTACAAGTTCCACACATTATTCACTATGCCATAAAGCCATCTAATTATAGAGACGCTTCCAATATTACTCAGTCCCATCAATATAATTACACAGCAACATTACACATTGAAATGAACTCATCAGTGCAGACTCTTTCGTCGCACGATGAGTAAAGTGGCGGTTTATTGCTCGTAATGGAAACGCATCGCTCATCGTGAGCAAAACATACGCAATAACGCGCGCTCTTTTGTGACAATCAAACAAAACTTCAAGCACACTCAAGTGGATCTGTTCAACAGTAGGCGGCGGTTTAAATTCGCTCGGCAGACTTTTTCCGCATTTTCGGAAAGTTGTTCTCAAGATGTTACCGAGAACTTTTCTCCCGGATGTTCAAGTAACTCGAGCGTCTTTTCGTCTCCTTTGTCGAAACAGTTTTTTTTTTCCTGTATTCTTCTTTTTATCCTTTTATCGCGACGTACATGTCACCGAATCTTCGCACAAAGTTTAGTGTTTCTGTATTGTGTGCCGTTAATGATATTTTTCGTTTGAACGTTGTAAAAAAATAAAACGTTTTGAGACCCTTATTCTGTAATTATTAAAGAAAACTCGTTAGTCTCCCATTGAATGGCGACTATGAACCTAAGTAAACATTTTCAGAATTCGAAACTGTGAAAATTAATCGTTACGAAACGAAACTGTTGGTCATTTACGTGTGAAAATACATTTTCCATATTTAAAGAGAACTGAAATCACCGTAGATTTTCTATTCCAGACCAGAGCAAGACAAAATTTTTTGAAGCTCGCGCATTCTCTCGCGCGTTGTTTGTCGCATACGACAAAAGTCTCTTCGTGTAAATTAAACGCTAACGCTCACGTAGCAACGCGCTCTCCATAAGTCACGACGGTAAACGTTATTTCCACTGTCAAGCGGCGAGATGTATTTTATAGAGGTGCACACGAGCAACATGGCGCCGGTAACGGATGCACCGCCAGCGTATACGCGCCAGTGAAAATCATGACGTATTCTCAAGTCGCGTTACGAGCGAGGGAGAAAGAGCCGAGGAGGAGGGACAGAGAAAAAGGGAGGAAATGAAGGGGGCTTTGCGTGCCGCAAGCACCGCCGCGATACAATGTATGGCGCATAAAAGTGAGATTAACAGGATGTTTATCGAGCAATTATGCGCCGTCGCAATTAGTGCCAGCATGTTGCCGCCGTCGCGTCCACATCGCGGTCAAATCGTTCACGTCCTTATTATGGTCTTTACGCCGATTGCGATGGCGATTTAAAAAGGATGTGCGAATTTCAGCGGTAATTAAAACAAAGTGCAATCCTGTACGTGTTGTGTGTTGTCTTCGTGAAATTCTTTGTTTTGTAATTTTCAAATTTAACCGATTTTTCCAAATCTTCTTATTCGCAAATAAATATTGATATTAAATATTCTTTAGCAAAAGGAAATTTTCTATCAAAGTCGCATTTATATGATTTTCCATCAGAGGAGACTGTATCAAGAGAAACGAGATTGATTTCCGGTCGTTGAGTAATAATTCAAGTAGTGATCATGATATGCGTGCGAGCGCGCGAACAGATGTGGATTTCTCCCACAAGGAAATTATATCACAGTATCAAACGCAGCGACAGGCAATTAATTCTCTCTAAGCAATCGCTGCTCTTCGATGCCGTTACTGGGCCAAGGACTACGTGCGAAACTTGCAGATAATGCGACGAATGCGCAGAATGCGCAGCGAGCGCTACAACACAACGCCAGTAGCCGAGAGAGTCGACCGGATGGATCGTAAAAATGGGAGTAATAAAACTTTTGCGAAGCGCGTTGCGCTCGCGTTTTATTACTCCCGGTGGCCGAGGCGGAAGGGTTGCACTAAGAGTGAGAAACACAGGAAGATGAAGAAGCAGGAATTTCCATTGTGCGCTTATTCACGATTTTATTTGCTTATTGCTTTATTTCGCGCCGAATGCATCAAGTAAGTAAGTCGAGAAGCTCGCACACATTTTCTCGCACGTGAAATCTACCGCGTGCGAACGCGCGAGAATGACAGATGCCGATCGCGTGTTATTGATGAAAAAAGAAGCAACAAGAAAAACTATTTCCTTTACGAATTTGAAAACTTTATTGGATTTTATTTCATCAATTTTCTTGTTGGCAAAAGTTAAAAAATAAAAATCACGTAGAAATAACAAAAGATAAAATTTTCTCTTTGCAGAAGCGTGTGTTGAATTTGCTTCCAAATGCGAGTCACATATATTTTTCGGTTCGGCTCCGCGTCGCACAAAGTGTTCTGTTACCGTTATTTCGCCACCTACAACCCCTTGTATATCGTGTACAAAGGCGGTGGCCCTCAACGGAACAGAATCTGACCCTTCTTTAATATTGTGTTACTGTGTTGCCACCTTTGGGGGAGAAAACACTGGGGATAATGCTATGGGGGCAGCATTTTATTGCCTACCCACTCTATTTGCTGCGATCCCGGGGGATCAAACTCTCAGCGAGTATTTAAAAAATAAGGGTACTTGACTCAAATTAGTGTCCCATATATCCCATAATCGACTCTTAATGGCAGGATATACAATATATGTTTTTTTTTTTTATTTTTCTAAATATAAAGAATACAAAAAATAGACACAAACCGAAGATAAATTGATTATCTAACACTCGTGGGTGACCAACGAGATATGAATGCAGTCATCGTTATATCACACATCGAGTACGTAGTTAGCCGCCATAATGTTGCATCAAGATCTGCGGTGTCTTTGCGCTATTATAACACACAAACCTCTCTTCGATAGCTATCGCTTTATAAATTTAAAGATTTTTAATTTAGCGGATTTCATAGCAAACATTGCGAGGTGTCGCGTGTCGGTTTGCTGAGCGCGACGATGATCTATTCGCCGCGGAGTGGAAACATTATAGGGAAAAATGCAATCGAGTGTTACTGTCGGATCATATTATGCGAGTCTACGGTTTCCCGCGGGGTGCGTAACGACCATGTTTCTCGAATTTCACGAGCGCATTCCACGCAGCCGATGGATAGAAATGCAATGATTGCATCAGCTCTCTCGCGTTCGCAGAATAATTGCGAAAATGTCGATGTGAATATTTCTCATTTCAGAAAAACGGTATTCGGAAAAGAGAGGAGGGTAGGAGGGTCGACTCGCGTGCGCAATGCAGTTCGAGAACGATCAAGATTACATGCGACTCTAATTTCCTGTCTACTTTTCAAAATTGTCTTCCGTTTTATTTTAAATAACTTTAATTACACACAACATATTACGAATAAATGAGCGTAAAAAACATGTGTATTGTCACGTCACAGATATAAATCGTATTCAACATTTTGTTTTATCTCTGAATGAAACATTTTGCGTTTAATACTTTTGCCTAACCCGCGCGTATTTTTTTTTAATAATGTTGAAGACATCCTACGTGCTTCCCCTTAAATTCCTAGGTTTTATCTCCTCCAGTTAGAGCGAAAGGATGTTCGCTATTATATCGCGCGGTACGTACGTAATTCGAAAGTTTCGGATTTACCGCAGTACACATTAGTAATAATTACCCCGTTATTTTCAGCAGCTCGAGTCGCTTACGCGCGTATTATACGGTCGGACTTCGCTAAAGACTTCCTCGCGTACGTTGCCGACAGGTGTTTACCGTCGTTGTCGGGATTCGTGCGGTTGGTTTCCAGCGTTCGCTTTAACAAGATTCTCCAATCCTCTTAAGCACTTCGGTATCCGCGTTGTCAGACTTGACCTCGCTTTCTCGAAATCGATAGCACTGATCTCTTCCGAAATTATGCCATTTAACAAAAACACACGATTCTCGGGGGGAGAAAAAAGCTAAAAGCAGCATAAAATGTCTAATTAATTTTCTGTGGAATATAGTGTGAATTAGTGTCGTTATCAGAATTACATTTAAATGGTTTATTCGCGAGTCGTTCTGCGAGAGAATTCGTTTGAGTTACTGCAAAATCCTCGCGATCGTACAATGCACTTCTGCGCATTGTTGCCTACGTAAACGTTCGCCTCCGACGGAATAATTAATCACCGGCGCGTAATCTAAGATCGCCCGCTTTGTAAACACACGAATATCCTTCCTCTTTGCGCCGGATTCTAATCGCGCGCGATCACTCGCTACGATTAGATCCATCGTGATATTCATTACAATACGCATGCCAAAATATGTCGATTACCCAAACGTTAAACGCAAAACTGAACATTGGTCAATATCCGGCACACACGGCTCGAAGAAAATTTTACGGAGGATCATCAATCTATTTGAGTATTATTTATATTTTTTAATATTTTTCTCTCAAGATACATGTATATTTTGTGCAATACACGCAGTTTTTTTCCTATGCGTATCATTGCCGTATTTTTTGTGCGTGTGGTGTTCAAATAACTTTTTTTCATACGTGTCACTCAGAATCTTCCTTTTGACACTCAAACAACTCCCAGCGGCATTCCAGTATTCTCGTATGCCATTGAATGTCTCGTTCCTCGACTCGATATTCAGATCGTGGATTAATTCCGCGTAGATTGTGTTGTCAAAAGTCCGACAGCCGGCACCGTCTCTCCGGCTTGTTGGGAACGCGCGCAAAAAGGCGTCTTTGGATTCGAAATTGCTTTCGACTCGCGAAAGTCCCTCGCATAGAATTGCTAATCCGCGCTGGGATCTAAACGGTTGCCAATCATATCCGGTTCTCGGATTAGTCGCGCGTCGAAAAGTCAGCGAGCGGCTCGTCGGCAAGAGCGAGAAACGGCAGTGTACCTTCCGCACCGATACAGAGGCGACAACAATGTGATTCTGGGGACGAATGTTGGCTTCGGTAAGCGGATTACAAACGACTCGCACACGCGCCCAAGAAATGATATTCCACGCGGCGAGAGATCGTTTTTTTCACGCCTTTCTCAGGCGGCGAGCGACGGAGTTCGTTGATTCGGTGTGAAAACTCGCATTAAAAGAGAATACAATGTGCAGCAGAAAGTAGAATATTTTACCGGAGTCTTAAACGTGCTAATGTATTTCAAATAATGCAATTGAAAATTTCACACAGACAGAAGTAATTCTTTAAATCTAAGAATTCTTTTCAGCTTTTCTTTTGTGTATAAAAACTCCTAAAAGGAACTGAACGGAATTCTTTAAAATTTAAATGTGGGAGTCTGTCACATTGAATCAGCCATTTTGAATTTTCGTAAATCTGACACCGAATTTGAAGTCCGGTGAGAAAAAATATCGCACGTTGAAAAATAAAAATGAATTTTAGAGATGAGAAAGAGTATGAAGAGTATGAAGGTAAAAATTTTGGAAATAATGTTTTCTCTGCAACACTTTCATGAGTATAGTCAAAATCATTTCTTTTTTTAGGCCATTTTACTCCATTTATTTCAAAAACCTGACGTGACAGGCCATTTTTGCGACCAGATTCGTTATTACGCGCACGAAATTACATAACAAATCGCGTTTAATTTCCAAACAAGTTTCACCACTTTTATTAATTTCGCAGGCCTGTAATAATTTGCTTCTTAATACACTGACTGCTCGTACGTACAAAAGATGTAATCAAGAAAACGTAATAGTAGCACAGTCTAATGGTATAGTAATGTAACATTCTTACATTATAAAGTAACCGCGATGATGAATTCGGATTAAATTAACCACGAGGAATATTCTTCCTCGTTTGTGTGTTGAGCAGCTTGCGATCAGGACGGCGCTGTCTTAAATTGCCCTTCGTTAATAATTACTTGCTCATCAAGCTGCCACGCAGTACGCGTGTAATTGTCACGTAAGGACACGGCCAGAACGATAATAATTAGGGACTCGTGCGATTCTCTCGCGAGGCAGAGAGAGAAGTAAACGAGTGATCAGCGGCGGCGCGTGATCGATGTGTAAATCCGCCGCCAATTACGCCTGGCTGTTAGTCCGACGTTAATAATTTTCTAATCAACACTGCGTGAAAGATCGATCGTATTTGTACCGTGACGAGCCGCGCGACGCCCCGTCGTCGTCGCAATGGCGGACGTATGTAATAATCGAGCCGGGAAATTGGAATGGGAGAACTTGAAATTAGAGTTAACAGAGCCGTAAAAAAGAAAAAAAAAAAAAGACCATTGCCCGGACCAATCTATGTGAAAGCGTGCAACGCGGCAATTATATCGGCGTTACTTTTCTAATTGTCTTCATTAATAATTCCGCGTGCGCTACGGAAAAATGAAACGACACCACTTACGCATTGACGATTAATCCCGAGATTGTATATGCCGATACCGACTGATAACACTAATAACGAACATCCCCCTTATTAGCTTTAAAAAAGCCCCTCGTGTTTTAATAACGTGTCTCATGCTAACGTGTCGCGCTGTGTTTTCGCTGAAGCGCTGCTAACTTTTTACAAGGTCTTTGCGATGGCTCGATACGGACGAGGCTTCATGGAAGGGATCGAACAATTTTGTAGAAACGTTTATGTATTTATGCATGTAACGGGCTTAAGATAGTGACTAGTATCGAGATGAATATATGCACGAAAACGTTTGAATAATTTTCTAATAAATCTTAAAACGTGTTAATACCCACTTGTCATAATTATCTAACGATATCTCGACACACATTCTGTGTATCAGTTTTCTTAGAGCTGATATTATTTCTAATGATATAAACGTAAAGTGGATAATTAGAAATTATCCACTTGCTATTTGAACGTATATGAACGTATTTGAAGAACGATTTTAAACAATTTTTAAGCCTAATTTTTAATCTTTTTAATGGACTTTTTTTCCGCCAGTCATCCTCACTCACAATTCGAGTTTAAGAGTAAAATATATATTTATACAGCGCGTCGCACGATTCGGAGCTCTCTTAGGTATTATATCTTTTATCAAGAGAATTTTTCACTTTTCTTCGTGTCAACCTCGCATGGGCGACGAGGCAAGGACGACGATTATCGATTACCATAACGTGACTTTCGAGATTTCCAAATGCCGCGCGTAGACTGGTCATTGGTCTTGTCCGTGAAACACTTAAGGGAAGTTATAAATAGCGTCTCGCAAGGTGCGAGTTGTCGTGGCGAAAGCGTGTCGTAGAAAAATCGGCGTTTTAACACATTTCGAGCCGACGAAATTTTTGCTACTGTCGAAGATTATTTCTTGATTTTGTTCAAACTTTTTTTTAAACGTACACTGATGTACACAATAAACAAATTTAGAAATATAACTATTCGTATAATCGATTACCGACAAGAGAAAGGAAAAAAAAAGACTTTTAAACTGTTTAAAACTAAAACAACTATTTTTTTATTACTTAAATGAAAGACTTCAAAAATCTCAAACAATTTGTAATGTGAAATATATGTAATATGGTGTGCGCAAGCTGTTAAAACGTAATTTCACCCCGCCGGCAGTTAATGTGTTAATACCCCGGCGCTGTTTTCACAAGATAGAGGAAGGAGAGCGTCGGATTTAGTGCCGCGGAAGAGAAGCAGTATTAGTGTTGCTGCCCCGTCGTCGCGCTTCTAATCACATCGTCTACGTAATTGCCGGTAATGTGCTTCTTTGAGGAAATAAGCCGATTACGGAATAAACAGCCGGTTCTCGGTCGTTGTAGTGAGCGGCTTCGCGGCGTGTCGCGTTTAAAAAGAAAAAAAATTACAACCGACGGAAAAGGAGGACGCGATCGGACAGCGAAGAAGCTGCGAATTAACCAGAAATTGTGCCGATACAGCGCGCGCTCGGGCGCAGTTTACCTTAATGACACCTCCTTCTTCGACGAGTTCCGAGAGAGAAAACGCGCGGCGCCGAACGACGCTTTTATAATCGCTGCGCGATGATATGTGGTTTGTAGCGACGCCAAAGCCTATTAGCTTCCACGTAGCAAAAACCGAGTATAGAGTACACACGATTCACAAAAGAACGTTGGAATTACATATTTACACTCTCACATTATCCGTCACCAAGGGGTATTTATCTGCATTTTTATCTCGCAAATTTTTAAATATGACGGAAAAAATATCGAATTTTGTAATTAAGGGATTCTGCGGTTTTTTTACATCTTCATGGTAGTTGCAAGTATTTTTTTTAATACCAGTACAACATAGGCGCGCGCTACTATTTTTATTTTGACGTGTTCTGTCAATGAACACAACCTGTCACCGCGATGACAGCTAGTGGGTATACGTACGAACCGAGAAATGCATCCAAGAAACGTCATTGAGAAACGTTCAATCAGCGTCGCAGAGGCAACAATCAAAATCGATAGAATCGATTCTGATTATTTCCGACAGGCATTCGCTTTTTTTTTGGTAGGAATCATAAATCACGTGATTTTCTAAGTGTCGCTATGCAATAAACTGGAAATCCCGCGTGTGACACTTATTGAAATTATACGTAGAAACTGTCGGTATTGTTGATTAAAAGTTCAACAGCGCATTCGAGTGAGTTATTTGCGTAACACGGAGTTGATGTGTCTTACAAAAAATTCAGATCGAAAGAAGTCACGACAGCATTTAGCGCTTGTTCGGCCCGAGGTCGAAATTTTCGAGGAACAACGGCGCGCAGGTAGAAAAGATGAATGATTTAGAACCATTTAGGTCTCCTAAATGTTACCGGCTCGATTAGCCCAACTCGAAAGAGAGAAGAAAGACATTTATCTCCCGCGAGAAAACACATCTCGAAGGTTTTGTGCGCGCAATCGCGGCGACAAAAGTCATGTTTATGTTAAGTGCGCATATCTAAAGTACTTTTTATCTCATGATAGATGTGTGTTGATTAGATGTTGATTTAAAGTAACATCAACATTAATTGGCGCAGTAATATGACGGTCGAAAATACATAATAGTTAAGTACAGATGCTGTTTAACGAATTGCAAAAGAAATGTGTGTCTTCAACCGTTCATATTTAAAGCGAGAATGTGAACAACTTTTTAGTTTATATTTTTTCTTTATTCTGTGGAGCTTTTATAACATTAACGAAACAGATTTCCAATTTAGTTGTTACATAACGTCGAAGAGCGCAATCTTGTTCTTTGCTCGAAATCTGCCACTGTCAGTATAGAAATAATACCGTAAAAATTCTTGCGGACTTGACGTCAATCCGTCGACTTTATTTTGAGCGACAAAGTGGTTTTGAAAGCGTCTGTAAATGAATATCATTTTCTATACCGTTGGAGTTAACGGAAGCGCCGTCGTGATGACTGGTGTCGCTATCCTCATCCGGATTGTTGTTACCCAAGGACGTTCTGGATTGGTGCCGAACACTGAGATCCCGCGGCGCCGAAGGCGGACTTCCGGGAGGTTGTTCCTGGCTGGACAGTCCTGACGCGTTGCCCAAGATATCGGTGATCATGAATCTCGATCTCTGCGGCATCGTCGTCGACGCGTCGTTTCTCTCCAGACTATTGTTGCTACCGAGATTGTTGTTACGCGAGTCGAGCCCGTTGGAGAAACGTTCCATGCCGCCGTTTCGGTCAACGATGTTCTCCGGCCGATGCGTCTCGTGGCCGGACACTCTGCTGAGATTTAGACCGTTGTTGGCCACTGCGATGCCACTGAGAGCGGCCACGTGGTGATTCTGTTGATGATGGACCGTCATTACGGTGGACGCAGGTGGTTCCTCTGGGCTACGGGCACCCGCGGGCGCCTCTGCCGCCACCCCAGGACTCGTGCGATACCCGGGAGACAGAATTTTGCCGACGATAATCGACGTAATCCGCGCGAAAAACTTAATATCTTCGCTGTATCCAACTACCCTTCACTTTATTGTCAATGTTCGATTTTTGAATCCGTTGTGATTGAAAACTTTTCACGAGAGAATCAAGAGAAATGTTTTTTTCACTTGGAGCATCCACGTCTGAAGCACGAAGATAAGCGACGAATAGTTCGATAAACAATTTTAGAGATTCGGAGGATTAGTCTTTAGTTGAGAACAAAAATCTTTGTACCGCGTACAAGTCCGTAAACGATGGTAACAACTTGCGAGAATATTGCGGAATATAATATGGCGCGTGGGACAGATATTCACGTCAAGATGCGTGTGCACCTTATTGCACTTCTTCCCGTTTCACTCAGTCACTCCAGTTCACTCCACCTCCGTTACCACCTTCTTCCCAGGCGCAATTAAGGGGCCGCTCGACTCGGCTCCCCGGTTAATTGCTAATTGGCCACTTAACATAATTGCCGCGCATAAGAGCGAAGCCGCCGACCATTTCCGCTTTCCTTTTTCTCCTTTTCCTTGCTTCAATTATTAATTATTTTTATATAAGAGTCTGTGACGTGTGTTCCTCTCACTTTTTCGCGACTACGCGTTGGTGGAACGACCGTGCTCAAAGATTGAAAACACAAACTCTTCTATTGTTAATGTTCTACTGTTAAATGTGACGATGACACTCGTCAGAAATTTTTCTAATTATTGGAACATTTGACACATCTTTACATTAATCTACTGGATCAGAACTTGTGACCGGATAAGTGACGGTCGTATTTAACAGAGTCCAGGAATCACTTGATCGAATAATATCAATCGCAGATCTTTGTTTCGTCGCTTGTTATCGCTTGTCACAATTGGTTGCTGTCACGACGAGATCTCTTCGAACTTTTCACAATTTCAAATGAGAGCAAGATATACATCTCAGTCCGTCGGCACCGTTCTTCTCGCACTGTTATCCGACGTGCCATGCAGATTACTTTGCGACTACAGCGTCAATTTAAATCTCGGCATTTAACTTTTTCAATTTTTATTCTAAATATCACGCGGAACAAATCACAGAACATTTTTTTTTTTTTTTTTTTTTTTTGTTTAGCTAATCGCGATTGTGCAATTTCGGAATCGGTTTTGAAACCGATTCCGAAATAGGATTTCAACTTTTGTTCACCGGAAACAAGAAATACAACGCAGTTTATACTCAGCTACCCGATCTCTACGAATCCTACCTGCTAACTGATCGGTTCGACTCGACGCAGCGGGCAACGTGAACCTCCGGCTCGTTACCGAACGGCCATATCGCGATTCTGGCACGCCTTCTGACTACCCCACTGCCGCACTTGTCTGAGCCAATCGCGCGTCTTGCAACTAAGCTCCCGGCCAATCGTGACCGAGACAACCTCGGCATCTCCGCTGCATGGCACGGTTACGCCCAAGTAATTTGAAATGTGTTTCAGCAGTAATTCGATATAAAATTGTAGTTAATATCTTTCATTATAGTCTGGGGGACAGGGGAGACTCGCGCTCCTCGCGCAGAAGACGATGGTGGGAGACACGGCCAGTAACCGATGGTGGGGGCGCGAAAGGGGAGGTATGAGTAGGGTGAAGCGAGAAGTGATACGGTCTCCCACTTTTCGGGCCCATACTCTCCTGGAGATGGAACTGGAAAGCGTATCGACCGGAGTGGGAAGGGAGAAAGAAAAGGTCCAGCGAAACTATCAGGAAGGGATGGAAGTGCTATCGAAACGGAGGAAAGAGTGAATTCCGAGCTACGTAAAGTACACCGCGGATTTACGAATTCACGAGGCGAACGGGCGCGAGCGTTATTTGCTACGTAAACTTTTTGCGCCTTCCTGTCGCAGCGAGGGCTCGAAGAGAAAAAGGCTTGTCAAACGTATCAAACAAGCGCGATGATGAGCTCGAATGTGTTGCAGAGAGAGCATTAAATTGTTCAATGATGGAATCAATCAGTATAATGTAAAATAAACGCACAAACTTGTTATTTTTTTATAACGTATTTCATACAAAATACTTTTTGTATAAAATACGTGACTTGGTTTAATGCAAGTGAGAATTTAATATCGTTAAAAATGCATCATTTTCACTTGTTGGTAGATAGGGAAATCTCGAGGAAAATTTTCTCGTGAACTTTCCAACGCCACACTCGAAAGTATTAATATGGATGTATCGTGCTAATACCTGGACAAGCAATAGCCACGTGTACGTCATTAAAATTACATGAGGATGCGACTTGAATATCGCGACTCGGTCAGGAAGACGAAGTGAAAAGTTAAGAGCGTTAAAACTGCTGCTATCAACCTGCCAATTAACCTTCATAAATCCCAGACGCTCTATTCTGAACGTAACGACATTTTTCAGTCACTTTGAAACAATGTATAAACTTGAGCTTAACATATCCAAAGGAAAATTTCCGTAATCTGAACACCATCTTACTTTCACATATATTTTATAAATTTCATGGAAAATTTAGTTTTGTATTAAAGAATATTATTTATTGCCTTTGTACTTGCTAAAAATTAAAATTAAAAGGATGTTCTCTGAGACGTTTTGTTTCATATTTCTATTAAAGATCTAATATTTTTTTTCTTGCTCGTATATTTTCTAAAAAGCCGCAAGTAAAGCGTTTACCTATTTAGGAAGAACGATTCTCTTATACTTCTAACGACTCCGTGAGAAGAATAGAAAGTAGATCGAGCAGTACGAATAGCTTCCTCCTTCATCACGTTAATGTAATAATTATTTAAAATAGTACTGAGGAAGCAAATGATTTCGAAAAAAAAAACTCGATTATTTTCGAAACAACACTTCATATTACGCATGTGATGCGTATTATGCGCATTAATTCACTATTACATTACACAATTTTCACTTTCTTAAGATAATATAACACATCGTTCTCCTATAAGTAATATATTAAAATCTAATTTCTGGCATAAAAATAATAAAAAATATGTTCAAGTAAAACTAAACTTAAAGGTAAAATAAAACATCAAGAATTTAACTTTTTTATTATAAAATTATTTTATTAAAAAAGTAAGAGAATGTATTTTTACTTTCTTTTATTGCAAATAAGCATACACTTTTAATTAACACATCTCAGATTAGACTGTTTCTTTTACATGTTGATTAGATATTTGTAGCATCGAAAAAAGTGGCTCAAAACGCGGCGACGACGGCGTAGAACGAGAAGCAATCGTTCGCGGTGAGAAGCGAGCGCGCGTTGCGCATGCGAACGGTCCCCCGACTTCTGGAAGTTTAGCCGTTAACTTAACCGGCGTTTACCTTAATCTAAGATCAGCTACGGGCCCGAGCCGTGCACTGTGCGGTATAATATATGGCCGTATGAATATGCATTGGACACGGTATGAAGTCTATCGCGTATTCGCGCGCGTGTGCTGCGAGAGGTAATACGCTCGCGAGCGCGCCTCGTTGACGTGTTTGCCCACGCTCACTTTGCCAATACACACGACCGACGGATACGCTTTTACATTGCACGCTACTTTTACATGTGCGTGTGTATGTGCAGAAAAATATGTAGTTGTTATGACTCGTCTCGAAACAGTTCTGTTTTATTCAATGTTACATTTGGAAAGCTCTCATTCATTCATTTATCAGCACGTGTTTTAAGACACACACCTTGAACATTCCACATATCCAGGTTTAAGGACCTCTTCTCATTTGCAAGTGGTTTGATAAATTTTTCGTTTTCGTCGCTGACTTTCCGCACGATGTTTCTCATTCATGAGATCGGTAATTGATTTTACATTTGCCGCCTTCAACTCAAGACAGCTGTAAAACATCACACACTGGCTCTCGCGAAAATTATTACGCAGTAAAAACAAATTTTTTATGCTGGTTATGTAATAAACAAAAATTGCGTTTAACTTTCGATTCACACCTACATGTCTGACGATTACATTTCTCTCGATTCATCAGCGCTATTTGCAACGGTTAGTGCGAAGTGACACTTGCGAATTATCCATTTTCGAAGAGATCGGATTTCGTCTAAGAGCCTCCATTACCAGCCATTTGCATTGATAGCAAGCAAGTGCCTTGAAAGCCAGTTAAAGGGCACTTTGCGACATTACGTCTTCAGGTGTCGCAAAGATAGAACGTGTGCCACTTCTTAAAAAGTTTTTAAACGTATAAATGAATATCTATGTTAGAAGGAAAGAGAAAACGTTAAATAAATCTCGAAAAATTTTGTGTAATTTTGAGACTTCAAATTTTAATTTTTCATTAATCCGAGAAATGTAAATTAAATGAGTTGGTAACTGCAAAATTTCTTCGTGTGAGAATTTATTATTTATAATTCCTCGGTTCTGTGTTAAAAATGATCATTGAGTGTCAATGCTTTTCAAGGATCGAATTTTGTTGTTTTTGCTCCGCTTCAATCACACGACACACGCGTACTCGTCAGAACGTACGTGCTCCCATGCATCTGTTTAGTCGGAAAAAGAGCTTCTAGAGGGTGGCAGGTTTTCATAGCAATTAAGATAATATTTACACATTCGAGGGTTGTGATTTCCTGCAGGTGTTTCGATCGCCGTTGCAGACCCCGGTAAATATAACTGCGTGACCCGTCCACATCAGCGTATACTTTCGCCCATTAATATTTTTACCTCAATTCACTGATCGGTAAATGACACCGTTGAGAATCGAAAATTAAAATAGACAATATACATCGCAAATTATATATAACATCACGTAATACGCAACAATTGATATTAAATATCAGTACAATGTTATTAAGTCCTTTTTTTTTTTTTGACTTGTTTCATATAATGATCATTACTATCTGATATATACCGAAACTTTTGACGCAGAAACATATCGGTACACGTTGAAGAGAGGTTGTTATGCATATGTGCGAAATGTAGTGTATACACGCTCTCTCTTTCTCTCTCTCCCTCTGAGGGAAATTAGTTTAGCGAGAGACCGAGCGAGAGGGAGATACGGAAAGGTGCCGCTATTAGATCTTTCTCATGCTGATAAAACTGTATAATGGACTTAATCGCTTTGCGCCTGGCCCTCGGCTAAGCGTTTACGTTACTTTTCATGGGTCTCCGGCTATATGTATACCGCAGTGCAGTTATCAACACAACGAATCTACTCCCTCTTTTCAGTCCCCCGCTCTTTTTCTTTCCGCATCTGCCGCCGCTCCGCACTCGCGACTCACTCGCGGCTCTTTGTTCTTCGCTCGCAAATCCATTGATTCCCTCGGGAAACGCGTAACATGCATATCCGTCCGGTACCGACGCCTGAACTTGACAAAAGTTTGTTACATGTGTGGGCGCACTTGTTTCAACTCTTCGGGCGCGACTTCACATTTTACTGTGACCGAAAGCGCGGAGCTTTTTACGTCAGTCGAGTGAATGCAAACAATTCTTGATATACTGCATATATGATAAAAATAGTTTTTTAATTCTAATAATACAAGTAACAAGAAGAGAAAACTGGAGTCGTGCAGAAACATTTAATTTCTCTTCAAATTGTTAATGAAACTTTACGCGCCGTTAATCAAGTTGCCTGTCATTGGTCTTTCTTGAAATTCGTAATAGTACATCTGAAAGCCGTGGATAAACTGGACAGACTGCTTATTTGATAGAGAGTTTCACCAAAACGTCGAAAAAATACGGGAACTATCAATCACACACGGAGAGTTAATAAACTCTTCGCGTTCTTGTACATTTTCCGCAAACTCTCGAGGCCCGAAGCGAGCATCCCGCGCGCTTATGTATGCAGTAATTCGCCGCTGACCTTTAATAGCTCGGTTCAACTGGAAGAAATAGAAAAGAGAAAGATATGTAACTTCTCTCGGAACGGAGAACTGAGAAGCACGGTATATGTTATGCTCGCTGGACGTCTGGAAATCGCGATCTCTCTCCGAACGCGCCCCGCGTAGATTCCCTGAATTCGACCGTCATTTCCCGGTGCACGATCGTACAATTTCCTATGGTTTCACGGATCGTCCGAGTAACTCCCTTTTTGCCCCTACTTCGGCAAAATATACAGAACGGTGTGTGCTCGAATAGCCAATCGAGAAATCCCGGGTTTCCCTTCCGAATCGAACAACCGGCAATTTGCATGTTATACTACCCGATGGCGCCCGAGACCGCTTTTTAAGGCGGTTACGACCATTAATGTAATGCTCGAGGTCGTGCGAGTCAATGCCAAGGAATAGCCGAGTCTGCATCCTCGCGAGAGATCGCTACACGCCCGAGATCGATCGTCCAAGTTCCGATTCGGTTCTGGAATTGAAATGTACGATGAAGCGAAGTTCGAGCAAAGGCTGCGCCACAATGTTAGATAAAAACCTGCCATCAGTGAAAGAAAGTAACAGGTCAAAACGAGAAGCCAGGTGCCTGATCAGATCTTAAAATGTGTTTTGTCATAAGAAAATTAAATTCTCTCTAATGAATAAAAAGCTATTTACAAAAAAAAACGTCTTACATACAATTAAAAAAAAAAAAACTTTATTTAGACGTCCGCAACTCCGATATCTGAATTATAAATTTCTGTCTGTCTTAAACAAAATCGCGCGATCTAAGAATATTCTGTAAGCGATTGCTCACGGGGACGCATTCGATGCGATTTGCATCCGAAATGTGGATTCAAAGAAGAACTGAAAAAACAGTGTTGGAAATGACTGGAAGACGCAGGTTGTTATCTCTCGTGCGTGCAATTGCGCTGCGTAGAGACGGGATCATACGCGGCTTAATTTTGCAAATCTAAGGACAAAGTGTGAGTTTTAGCGCAGCCCAGGCGAGTATTTCCCAAGGGCTTGTCTTTACTAGAAGTTAGCTCACGTAAGCAGCTGCAAGTCTCTCGATGATGCCAGCTTTAGTTACCCGTCTCTCGTTCTCGTAGATATTAGATTACTTTATAGGCGTATCACTGCACGCACCTATGCGGCACGAGCGTATCGGTATGCACGAGCAGCAAGCTAAGATATGTGCAAACCAGTTACGTGCGTGCATTTCCCAAGCGCTCGTTTTGCTACTAGTTATAAAGAGCAAGCAGCAGCTCCGACGCTTCTATATTAGTTCTAGTCATTCGAAATTGCCTGCATCGCCGCTTATTGCGCCGCGAATACGTGCGTGTCTTAGACCGCGCATATACGCGGTCTCCGATCGTCTGTAAAGTCCAATTGCTAAAATAATTGTGACCTTTGGTCGTCAATAACACGTACGTGAAATGAATTTAATTGCAATTGGGATTTTTTTCAGTCGCATCGACGTAAAATCGCACATGCGTTCATAAAAAAATATTATTCACGCATGTTAACGGACTTTGGAAGGCAGTAGATGCTGACGACGAGATGGTGACACAGTGTGTACATTTAACAAAACGTCGTGAATATACGAATATAAATTAGGTCAAGGAATAGAGTTTTTTAGAGAGTTGCAGATCTATTTGTAATTATTTACATATCGTCGAGCGTGCGTAAGTACGACGACGATACAATACATTTTGAAAAGAACTACGCGAGCCGCGATAAAATCGTTGAAACTGATACAGTATAAATACCTCATGAAAAGATAACAAAGAACACGCGAGAAGCGCTCCCGGTCTTTTTGTTGGCTCGTATAATTTAATCCGCTCATCTTTTATTCCGCGCTTCCGTTCATCTGACATTATATCCTGAATCGCGCTCGCAAACGGGACCGCAAAAATGGTAACAATCGCGCGATCATCCGATTTCGGATATTTGCGCGTATAATACATCGCCGCCACCGTTATATGCACGGCGATTTACGAGACACGGGACTCCTGACAATCTCGTGCGACCCCATTGCGCACAAAAACTCGTCAAGACGTATAACAAGCGTGCATTAACATTAATTACCATAATACTTTCGTAATTGTTCGCGACGCTTAAGAGAGAAAGAAATGGGGTACCACGCGGTGCACCAGAAAAATTGTAACAAAGACAACTAGCAGTCGCAAAACCGATTCCGACCGGTGATAATAAGAATTTATAATAAAATCTAGCGTAGCACGAATCCGTCATCGGAGTATAATTTTCAAATTTATTAAGCAGCTGTCTTTGCAGAAGTAGCGTTTGCATTTTTAAAATCGTGTTGACATCGTCGAAAATTATACGCCGTGAAAAGTGTCAAGTTTCAAACGATATAAAACAAACAAGCAAGTATTGTCCTGAGTTAAAGTAAGAATGTGACAAAATCATTGAATCGGTTTTTACAGTTTTTAATTTTACGCAAACAAAAAAAATTTAGTCTCAATGTTTTTTCTTGTCATTTTCTGCAAATGTAACTCGTTGGGCAGATATGATACCGCGCGTATATCTGCGCAGACGCAAGTGCTGCTTGTGCTTGTAACACGTTTCTTTTAAGGCGCATAAGTACTTAATTTCTATCCAAGCATTTTTTAATGAAGCTTCAGGACACTAAGATTAAATATCCTAAGTATGCTTCTTTACAATGGTTCTAAAAATTTAAGTAAATTCGATCTCTTCTTCACTTAAAAGTATCTTTATTTCTTCTATTTTTTCTTATCTTATCTGCGACGTAAATAGCGCGACAATAACCGGAAGTATGTTTTCGAAAGGATTGCTATTTGTATTACTTTTCGCAATTTATTTCATTTTCTTTTTCTTAATAAAAAAATGTGCGAACACATCTGATTCCAAGTACAGAAATTTCAGAAAGTGTAGGCAATGTCTGCACTCCTTTAGGTGCATTCAACTCAGCGCATCTATGCTCGCAGCGACCGTTTTTCATCGACCGTTCTTGTCGCGAGAACACCTACCAGTGGAAGAAATGAAGAGCTTCTCGCATGACGTAGCTCCGTCCGATTTTTGAATTTTTTCATTTTTTGTAATTTTGTGCCGTCGATTAACAAGCGTTAAATCACAGCTTTTTTTTATTTCCGGTATTTTTTACTATATTTCGACAACACACTTACTCTTCACAAGTGTCGGTAATATTACGCTCGTTTTGATTTTAATAATTTGCAATTTTGACAAGATTGCGTATTACATCTGTTGTCTCAGCATCAAAACGAATGCGTGTGTTCAATCTATGCGGAAAAAAACGTGAGGTAATTTTGCATGAAATGTATGTGTTGTTACATTAAATATTTTTCCTAGAACGCACACCTAATTTTTACTAGAAGCGTTTTTAATCAAGCTTGCAAAAATTAGGCATTTGTTCTAAGTATGTTTTATCTCTATAATGATAAATTTGAATTCTTTTTAGCTCTTCTTTGCTCGAACATCGACGGAACATCGTCTGATTGTCTTGATGATTGCGAGAGATGTATTAAATATGACTATCAAATAACGAGACTTGAGCTGTATCATTTGTTTTATTTAAATATTTTAAGCTTTACATAATTTCTCTTTAATAAACACGTTTTGTGCAACTTTTTCCTATAGGTATTTAATTTTCGCACATTTATAATTTTATGGAAACAGAGAATAAAGTCTCTGACAACAAAAATTATTTATATCGAAAATTGTTTATTGTTCTCACTTGGCGTATTTTTATTTACGACAAGAATTTCACACCATCGCGCAAAAGATCCGGCAAAAATTTTGCGCATAAATATTTTGTACATTGTTTAACGTCATAATGGCGAGTCAACAAGCGGAAATACATGACGTGTGCCTGATGCGTGAGAGGGAATCGTTAGCGCACGACGAAAAGACAAAAATCGTCGTTTCCTCGATTATAGTTCAGAAACAAGCAACGGTCGAGGTAACCGCCATTAGCAGTTAAAAAAAAAAACTCCCGATATTTTTTTTAAGCTCGTTAAAACTTCTATTAAATTTATTTTTGTGTCGTAACGAATGACACTCGCTTAAAACTGTATACATATATTCAATGACGTTTTGAACAAAAGTTTCATATTTTTGAAACCGGAAGAATCTTCAATTAACGTCTTTGAAAGTTTAATCCAAATCTTAGCACGTGCTGTCATCGTAATTTATCTTTTTCGGGAGAAGAAGGAGCGTCACGGGAAACGCGATGACGTTTCGCTCCTCACAACGAATAATGGCGTTATCCCGTCTTCCTCTCCCGGAGGAAGTAATTCGCTCGAGGAGGACTAAGTCTCTGTTTTGACTTGGGGTGTTTCCAGCGTGGTAGAAGCATTGTCTTGACAACTAATTGTAAGTGGTTATTTTACACGCTGTTAGCTCTGTAAGTTAGCCACGAGCTTACCGCGCTGTTTCTATGCTAATAAGGTCCGAGAAGCCAGCCAGAAGACGCGAGGAGAGGAAGAAAGAGCCTCCCCCGACCTTCTTCTTCGGAGTCTCAAACGACTCGACGTAATAGCTGAAACTTGCGCTTGTGTTTCTACGGAGCAACTCCCGGCAAAACGAGCTCTCGCCCGGCAAATACATGCGACTTGTACGTTTGGCGTTTTCGTCGGAAGTTGGTGCGTACACGTACTTAGCACCTCGTCGCATTGCCTCGCTTTTAAAGTCGCTGAAGATCCTGCACTGTAGAATTTATTCTTTATAAGAGCGAGCATGTCGATAAGATAATGCATAGGCAAAGTTTTTTTAATTGTGTAATAATATTAATTCACACTTTTTGACAAGCGGAATTCTATTTATTTGGAGAAAATATCACGTGAAGAATCAAAGAACTTTGTAAAATAATTAAGACAGTCGTTCTCTCTCTTGATCGCGATTCGTCGACCTTTTCTTTTTTTTCTTACACGCGATATTTCGTTACTTTTAACATTTTTTATTACTTTTGGTCGATGACGAAACATATACTCACGCCTTCCCGCAAGATAATATCGCGCTGAGTTAACATTAAGAGAGTCCTTGATCAAAAGCAGTTTCTACGACCGGTCCGCATCTACGACCTGTTTAATCGCCAGCGATTTTCTCAAATCTTATTCACTTGAAATATAAGTAGTATATAAATAACCTAATCTAATCTAATTATCAAAGTTTTAATTAGCAATTAGCAGAATATTTTAAAACTCTATTTGCAAAAAAAAGTGTTTAACAATTTCTTCTGTTTACATTAGCCATTGTTTTTACATCGCTTCTTATCTAATTGTCGGGACGTGCAGTTAGGCGAAATCGCGAGAAATAGCACTTTGTAATCACGGCGGTGACGCTCTCATCAGAGAGCATCGCCACTTTTCCGTCTCTCCGGAGTCCTTCCTTCTTTGCGAAACGCAATTAAACCAATTACCGCGACCGCCGGAGAAATGAACGTGCGGGAGTTACGTAAAGTAATTGGACGCCTCTACTATATGTGCGCACGGATTTCCTAAAACGATAATTAACGAGTTATTAAGCGCCGGCTATCTTACCGTCGACGGTGTTCGTCATTATCCGCGTTTCACACGAGCGCCGAGTGAAATCTGCTGCGATGAGCCTAAGATAGCGAGAGCGCGCACACACCAACACGACACGACGACACGCTTTTATATACACGACGCGATTGATATATTATCCACGCAAGTATATACATATGTATGTATATACTAATGCGCCGATAAAGTTACATCGAGAGGTTTTTGGTTAGCCAAATTTTAACACTTTGCTGGAATCGGCAATTAGAAACAAAAAGAAGATCGATATATCGATATGCGATACATATCGAAATGCGATATATATCGATATGCGATATATATCGAAATGCGATATATATCGATATGCGATATATATATCGAAATGCGATATTATGATGTTCGCATAGAAAAATCTTATTTCTGCTCAAAACGCTACTTAGTATAGTAATACTACGTACTACTGCAACAAAAATGCAGAGAATATTCAGTTCTTTTGTTATTTTTGTTTTTGTCCAAAAAAATAAAAAAACACAAAAATTCTATAGTAAACTTATGATGGAATTTATTTTGAAGATTTGTATAAAACCTTCGTCAGAGATATTTGCGATTACGTTTAAATGTAATCGCGTGCTCGCAGTATTTCTCTGTAATTACAAAGACGCTGATGATGTAGTTTTGTAACGCATACACATCAAACGCACACGATCCTTTCGCGCGGGGCTAGGAACCCTTTAACCGCCTGGAAACGCTCAATCAACGTTGCTCCGAGGTTGAGAACCTCATAGCTGGTAATTAGCGTTATGAAGCTCTCTGCTTACCGGCGATGACTCTCAGATAAGGCGGACTCGTTACATTACGTACGTTCGGCACGCCTGTATGCGGAGGCTACAGCACGTGAAAGCGGCCATTATCTAGTTTTACTTTTGCGCAACCATATTACACCTTGCCAAAATGCCGCCGCTTCCTCTCCGCCTCTCACACGTGACAACATCGCCGTGGCATTTCGCATAACGACTCGACTGTGCGAGGAACGTAACACAATGTTATTGATTACGCTACTCAGCATTTTAACTTAATTACCTGATATTGCAATACAATTGTGTTCATTTAATATTTTCTACGATGATTTTACATCACGACGACTAACAACAACGCGATCCATGAATTACGAAACATTTTTGTAAAGTTGTTTTTTTTTTTTTTTTTTTTTTTTCGAGTGGAATACAGTTTGTAATATTTTAATGATGAGCGCGGCTGAGCACTCTCCTCTCCCTTATGTTTCACCACTTCGAGATGTGCTGCTCATTGCAGCGTGGATTTATTGTTCCTGCGAGGAATCATTCGCGATTAACGGCGGTTCATCAACCACTCCGCGAAGAATACGATTCCTACATACATTGATCCCGTCCGCATCCGTAGACCGATTCTTACGACTGCAAAAGTTCTGACCGGCGTAACTACGTGCTCGTGCAAAGGGACGAAACCATAGCGTCTCCTCTCGACGGAGATGCTCAAGAGCCGCGTGATTGCACGTCTCCGCACGGACCATGATGGCCGCTCTGAGCACGGCTATTGGTCGATGGGTAATCACACGGTCCCCTCGCTGCCCCCCTTCACGTCCACGTACCCCAGAGATACCTGTAGCCACTGTTGAGCCCCGGCGCTGTCATTACGCGATCATTTTTTGTTTCAGCGATATTTAATTTGAGTCGCTTCCCCGACTTCCTCTCCTTCTCAGTCAGTGAGCATAGAAAGAGAGAGAGAGAGAAAGAGGGAGATCGGCTATCCCTTCTTCGTCAACGTCCATCCCTTTCTTGCTTCATGATCTCGCTCTTCACAACCTCGCCCTCGCCTCCCGCGCGCGTCAGCCCGCGGCGCGCGGATTAATTCGGCTGACTCATTGTAATTCGGTGTGTGATCGACACGTTATCGCTCGAGCATATGCATCAAGCGCTTTTCGTGGAATAATGACGTCGGGATATTCTCGTAATGTCGTGTAATAATATCGTTTGAATATTCCTCGTATAATGAATGCGCTGAAAACGGAGCTCGATATTACACAAGCGGAGAGATTAAAACGTCGACTCTTCTTGCTCGCGATATAATAATGAAATTTTCGCGAAACCGCGATGTTAATCTGCATTTAATCTGCATAGATAATAAGCGTGTCGTCGCGTTTTGTTATATATTCGGCACAATTAGATAAATGTATGACGGTATTATATTCTCTTCATCCGTGAATATATGCTTAATTAATCGCCGACGTGTTAACCGTGGGCCCGACCCGCAGCGTCGCTTTAAATCTACTTTTTCGCTAAAATGCATTTCATGTTTTTATTAGACCTTAAATCGAGCGTTATCGTCCATTTTTCTTATCTTAAGAGCCCGACAGGATAGGAAATGGCCGAAGATCGCACCTTGCTCTCGCTTTTATCTCGATGGAAGCGTGTGGGCGCGGAGAGACCTCGCGTTTACGTGCCAGCTCGGAGGACCAATTTGTTAACTTGGTCCTAATTCGTTCCCCGGCATCAGGTATACGCTTCTCTGGTATCGCTCGAGAGAGGGAGAGAGAGCGAGAGAAAGAGAAAGAAAATAGAGTGGAGAGAAATGTAAAATGCACACTGATGTCTCGCGCGAAACGAATTTTATCGAAAATTCTTCAGCAAGCTCAGAAAGAAAGAGAGAAAGAGAATAAATATATAGTAGATATTTTTGAATATTACTTATCTTCATATATATTTATCGGAGTAACATCGAAGAGCGTAAAACTTAACATTTGTAGCACAGACATAACAGAAAAACAAATTTTAATCTAATGAGTTTTGATAAACACTCATGACAAATATTTCGAATAGATGTCGAGGAAATTAAGTTTTTTACAGTCTAGAATTCTGCCAGTTTAATTGGCAACAGAACAGAAATATAGTTTCCGTAACGGTCTATCAACCGGTATCTAGTCTCTAGACAGACATATCGGACTCTCGCGAATTATACCAATCGAGACCGTAACGTCCCCTTTGCTCTCGAATGCAGCTCCTTTGTTCCATCGGAATCGTTTTGTGTAGGCGCTCCGATCCCGCGTCCGCGTTCCCATGCGAGATATAGAGGCGACGTGATCATTATAAAAATTAAACGACGTTCATACGATTGATTATTGAAATTACCTATCATTCCAGCGCGCGCTCGCCGTTTCTGCGGAACACGTCCCGACGACAGGGGACCGACGGTGAGAAAAAAGACGGACGGGGTTGGTTAGCAACGTGTATACAGAAGGGTTTATAAGTGCCCCTGGTGATGTTGGTTTACGTACGTGTGCGCGCGCGTCGTTGTGTAAGGGCGAATCGAGGCTTTTATATTCGTGTGCATCGTCCGGCCGTGTGGACCTTAATAAGTCGTTTTCGAGAGATAATCCGCGGCGGGTGTGTCATTTCATTTCTCGTAATTTCGTGCTCGACGCGCTGCGGAATGCCACGTATATACATCTGTATGTGTGTGTGTCTCTGTGTGTGTGTGTATCCAGTGGTGCGCTTCTCTTCAGGGTCGGCGTAGTCGGTGACAGCATCCTTGCGCACCATCAGATCATTATTCCTGACATTTAGATCATTACTCCCGTTCATTATTTTGCAAACCGCGAAAGAGAGCATGCTAATTCTCACTCAGTTAGAAATAATCAGTTTGACATAATAGAACAAGTGGAAAATTAGACGAATAGAGAAAATAGAAATTGAGAGCATTTTCCGATACTCTTTTAATAAATTATTATCTTTTTTCGTAGTATTTGTTTTTTAAATTGAAAAATTTTAAAAAAGTTTTATTGACACAGATTCGATTTTAATTATTTAAAATTGTGATGGGAGTTTAGAGAGCCGTTTTGTCTTCACTCAGACGCGTAATTCTCCCCAAACCTGTTTTGTCTCTCGTTCGCGTCATCTTTGTCATTCTCGACCTATTCTCTTCTCGCCCCGAGGCACCGAACTACGCTCATTCAGTGATTTCGGCGGCCGTGGTTTCAACGGCGGCATGCCTTTTCTCTCTTTCGGCTCTTCATTGAGAAGAGGATGTTCCCTCTTTGTCGTGTCTCTCTGTCCGCATTTAGCCTGATCAAAGCGATTCCATCGCTCTAGGGTAAACCTTTCATTCAGTCGTCGTTGTGTAGGGAAGCGGCTCCAATGTTTGGAAACAAGGTCAGCGCGTCAATCGCGATAGGAGAGATGGAACCATTCTGAATAAATTGGTCTGATGTTGCAGCTGAAACCTTTATCTCTCTCAGTGATACCTGTTTTAGGAGCTCGGTTGCGTCCTTTGCGTGGGACGACGAACCCAGTCTGACGCCAAGAGGATTTTTTTTTTTTGTCTTGACGGTAGAATCTCTCTAGGTTTTGCTTGCACTTTCATTTATACAACGCCGATACAAAGGTAAAAATTGAGTTTCATCTGGGAATTTTTAAGACAGAAATATTGTCTGTCCATATTTTTATTAAAAAAAAAAAAGTTAATAAATAAGTTTTCGAAAAGTTTAATTATCAATTCGGAGCGAGTGAATATACGAAATATTCGTGATATTCAAGTGTATACGTGCAGCTGTCGTGTCATCGGGAGAAAAGAGGGTGTCGCAGTATATAATTTGTCCCAGAAAACGATATTTTAGAGGCGCGATGTCAGTTAAACTAACCCGTGGGTGTATGTTCTGTTCTTTTAGCGACTACGACTGATCCCACGGACCTGCGATCATTCCAACGGTTATCTGAACACGGAAATAATGACCGGCGTCTTATCGCCATCACAAGGCGAAAGTACAACTTCTAATTATGTTCGTATCCCTTACATCTCTCCTTAGGAAGACGATATGTTCGTCGGATCTATTTATACTTAGAAAAGTCAATTATTCTAAAGCAACATCCGAGACTCGTATTGGCTCTATGTGTGAATTATAAAATTAAAATATTTTTATATTATACAATTTAAATATTTTTTAATACGTACTTTCAATCAAAACACTTTCAACAAAATTTTTCGTGTTTCTCTCAGCTAAAACTATAACATTTAGATTATTATTGTGTTGCACAGTGCGATACACTCTTGTTATAAATGTCATACCGTTCCCATTATCAACGTTTCAGATCGCAAGATTGTTTCGCGCGACATAATACGAGAAATGCTGTATATAACTTCGTCTCTTCTCAGCGTTATACGTAATGTGGGATAAAATGATTTCAACAAATTATCTTCATTAAGCATGCGTGCGTTCAGCACGATAGTGCCATTACACTGCTACAGTGTTTCTTCGAGAGAAGCTTATCTCAAGTTGCGTTACTTAGTTGCGGTAATTATTATACACTCCACGCTCCAAGGAGCAAGCTAATTCGGTACAGTGGCGTAGGCTTGCGAAAGATGCCTTTCTTGTTTCACGCGATATATATATATATATATATACATATATTTAATGTGCATTATATGTATTTTACTTATCGGATATCTTCAATAATGAGCTCTTTACTCGAGTTTATCTGGTCATCTGTTGGCGAAAAAAAAAAAATTATCGCAGATTACGAACCCTCACCGAAAAGCATAAAAAAGTCAGTAAATAATAAAAATGTAATTATAAAGTATAAAGTAATTAAATTGCGTGTTAATCAGTTTTCTGTTATCTTCTCTATTTTAATTTTAAATGTGATGTTTTCTTAAAAACAGCATTTACCACATATTGCGCACCGAGTAAAAAACAAATATGTTCCTGTTATCGTAATCTTTATTAGATACAATTACCGTCTTTATTATCATTGCCGCGTTCAGCGGTTGAGATTTTCTATATAATGACAGTTCTTCCGTTTCGATATCCTGTATCTTACAACGTCGTGTTGCTTTCGTATTAAAACATTATCCGTCAATAATCGAACTCGGACGATCGTTCTCAGTCGTTGCAAGTTATAAAATACCGGTTTTACGTAATGTTACTACTACTCCGGCCGGTTGGTTTAAATCGGCGTTATTTTTTTTTTCCTCAGCAGCACCAACCGCGCTACGAACGTGACGCACGCAATGGCACTCTGCGTGCGGTGGACGTACGCGTGTTGGACATTCACATACGCTTAGCGAAACAATTAGACGATTTTATCGCGGTACGCCACCAGTGCATTCTGTCCCCTTCGCAGCGAGCCCCCAAGCAAACCGGAAGCTGCGGCGAGGGGAGAGGCCCACCCCTCGTCTCTCTCTCTGCGGCAACACTTCCGGTGACGCTCATTAACGCCCGCCCGGCACGGATTTGTTGCCCGTAATTGTCTACGATTAATCGGATTCTATACGATTTATTGTAAACTTCAACGCAACGAGCACTGATGAAAATTTCTTTCTACGTAACGATTAATTTTAAAAGAATTTCTTTGTTTTGTTATTTTTATTATTATTATTTTGAGCAATTGTGAAGTACTTTATATGTACATCTGCTGTGTTTTCTCTAAGTACTAAAAGAAGTTTAACCACTTAACGACCTGAAGATTGAAAATACATGGTTTTTTTTTCAAGCGCCCACCTGTATCGACGTCTGTAATTAAGAAAAATGGAAAACTTCTTGTAATTATATACATTTCGTAATTCTATATTCTTTTGAAAAGCATATTTGAACCTGTGTTTAGCGCCGAAAATCTCGAGCAGGTGAACGACCTGTTTACGCCAATTGATAGGCGGTGTATTTCTTTTCAAGCGGCTCGCGCAGTTATTTCGTCACTATAATCACTATCGTTTCCGGATTCGTTTTGGAGAAAGGCGAGGAAAATCGTTCGGGTCGGTGAAACGGGATAATTCACGTCCCGTGCCGATCCCGGAATCTACGGAGACTGATGGACGGTCTCACTTAGGGGCGCTTTTCATGCCGGTAATCGAGAAAATTGGTAAAGTACAACTCGCACGGAAATTCGCGGTAATCACCGACCTGACAGAGGCCTCGTTAATTTATCGACCGAAATCACAGACTCTGTCGAAGCCGCAGATCAATTTTTAAAATGCGCCGTTTCGCCACCGAGAGGTTTTCCATTCGATACGGTCGCTAGACACTTACAATGTCAGACCGCGAAACAATTAATTTCACTGCCTCGATACACGTCGATGTGTTGTAAAATTGAACGAATAAACAACACGAATGCGACGTTGCCTCATATTACACTTGCAATCGATAAGTCGTGAAGAATGACAAATATATTATCTTAATCGCACACGATGTCTATATTTTTACTTTATTTTTGACGAGAAAAATATAGAACACCTGTGCGATATTATATATATATATAGTATTTTTTTTACATATACACGATATACATACGTATATATCGTGCGCGTGTGTATACATACATGTCATAAATGCTATCGTCAAATCATATTCCGGGTTTTTCGAATGACTGGTACGTATACATAATGCATAAAACAAACAATTAAATTTCACCTGCTACAAAAGAAACGCGGACTATTCTGATTTCACTCGGAATCGTGCCGGATGTGACGTGGATTTCGAGAGAGGTATACACACGGAATTAAGAAACGACACGGTAATCATTAAAAAGTGATTTCGAGTCTCTATGCCCAGAGGGAAGGCAACCCAAAGAAGTAGACACGTGAATGGAAGCGTCCGTAATTGGATCTTAGCTGCTCGGGCTTCTACACACAGCATGAGAATTTTCACTAATTTCAGCCAATTTTCGGAGACATTGTTTTTTTTTCTTTCTTTTTTTTTTTTATTCTCCTCTCGAAATATGCCGACGGGATTCCACCAGATCACGATTGACACTCATACACCCGCACGAACAGTCTTTCGGCCGTATCTTCGCGGCTATTCCGTGTTCTCTGTTCATTTTTATTTCGAGCGGAGGACACGGAAAAGAAAAAAAAAAGGAACCGCGAAGAATGCACCCCCGCGGCGACCGAGAGAGCGCATATAACCGATGTTGCAGTCTGAATTGCTGTGAATTTCGACGCGGAGAATAACACCTTGTATTATCGAGGGTGCAGCGCGACAGATGGCCAAAATACGCCTGACGCGTCGATGAGCTGCCAGTTTTTACATTCGGCGCAATTGATGATGTTTAGTAGATTAATCTGTCAAGCCCCCGAAGATCGTTTGTTCGAAATTTTATTCAAACTGAAAACACATACTTTTAGATATACAAACCAATTGCTTCTGAATATCTAAAAGAATACATATGTGTATTAATTTTATTCATAAGTTGGAAATTAAATTCTATTCATTTTCCTGCGTGGAATTATCTGATATTGAACGACAGATACGTGTCGAACGTGTCATCCGGGATGTTCAGCGATGATGAAATGACGATGTTCCGCGCTTTGGGAAACGCGCGGAATAATCTCGCGTAAAAAGAAAAAATATATATTTAATAAAATTAAAAATATACACACACATACATTGACCGACGTGTTATATTCGATGGCGCAGCTCTCTGCGGACTAATTCCGCGCGATCGATGTCCAGAAAATTAGATTAACGCATGTCGTCGGTGTGGCGCGGCCCGCGACCAAATATAATACCGACTAACGACTTTTCGCCGGTGCGTTAAGCGCTCCCATTGTTCTCCTCGCGGAAGTGCACCGGTGAGCCGGAAACGCTCCACTCGGCCGCACTCATTTTCGCCGTCGTGAATGACAGAGTGTATTTCGTTACCACTAATTGCCGGGCGGTCGTGCGCGCACGCTAGTATTATATACGTATATTGAATTATCGAAACATTCTCCTTCCAAATCCGCAAAATTTTATTTGCGTTACACCATTTATTTATTGATCCCGTAGCAATCTATACCTCGCGAATACAGACCGCGTAATACAAAACGTTCTTATTAATGTTCGATGTTTGAATGGAAAAAAAAAAAATCGACGATTTCCTGATGTGGAACATCGTCGACGCTGTTTTACAACGATGCGATAAAGTTTGCGCTCTCAATGAAAAAGATGACGCAATCGTTTGAGTTTTTATATTGTCATAGTAATTATCTCAATCAATATGAGTCATTTTTTTTTCTTTTTTAATCATCAGTCGCGCAGTGTGACCGACGAGTGCCGACATTAGAATGGCGTTGAAGAAAGGAAGTATGTGGTTACGGCATGTGGTATCGTGTTTTCGCGGCCGAACGCTCACACGAATATAACGAATAGTAATAATAACAAAAAAGAGAAAACAAAAAATAAAAGGACACACGGGAAAAGAGAAGCGAACCGGCTCGCGCAGCCGGAACGTGAGAGGCACAGCAAAACAGGAAGGAAACGGTGGCACGAAATCAAGGATCCTGGATGAATCGCCGATTTTCGGCTGTACATTCAAGTTTCCGGTGGTTTAACGGTACAAGCGTATGAGATATTCTCTGGGGGAAATAACGCGATCTCGCTTCTCAAAAACAGTTTTTAAAAACTCAATTAATTATCTCTTAAAACTATTTTCGATTATTAATTTTTTGAGCACTTCGCTGACTCGAAATACACTTAAACTTTTTCTTGCTTTTTAAAATGCAATTATTCAACCTTCCCGATGTCCTATTTTTTGAACTAATTTTGATAATCGTAATCAACGGTTTTTTTTCCTGCTCCACTTTTGAAAAGAAACCAACACCTGAACTAACGTCAAGTTCAGTATATAATATCGATGAAATCGTGCATTAAAATACAAATGTTCACGTTGCGTCCAATTGTCCATATGGCAGAAGTGTAGCATGGGTACACCAGGGGCGCTCTTTCTCTGCTCGCGCACTCGGCTATGTTCGCCCACCTGAAGCCTAATTGTTACTTAATTATCCGTCCGGCCGCCATGCTGCGGTTTATACGCATTGCCGAGTCAATTATTATGAGGCGAGCAAGCGTAGCCATCCGCAGCTTTTTGATTCCGGCCGACGCACGTAAATACCTGTTAGCGGCAGTTTTTATCTGCGATTATACGTATATGATTGTCCGCGACCGCAGCATTGTGGTCGTCGCTCATTATTCGTAATCACTGTATGTTATTCGTGCACACATTACATGCGATTCGACGCTACGTAAAAACAATTTGAAAGAGAGTTAAGAGAGTGACAATGCGAGTGATTTTTAAACCGATGTTGTATTTTATGATGTCTGAAAATAATCGTCTTTTTTTTTCTCCGAACTACAGTTTTCGAATCTGTTTTTTTTTTATGGGTTTTCGTTTACGGAAGTCGTAAAAATAAAGTTACACATACGTGTGTATTAAATTTGGAAAGTTTGCGCATTATGTAATTATAGAAATCAGTTCGGAAATTGGATTAAAAATTCTCGTGTTTATTTTTACGAATAATAACGAAGTGTAATATGGCAAAATTTATAAAAATGAAATTGTCGCGCTTTTATCCGATAAGAAATTGCGCGTATTTCCGGCAGAGACTTTGTTTTCCCGTCCGTGACATTCTCGCTATACGCGTGATGTCCGAGAGAAGACACGGCAGCAAACGTCGCCAATAACTCGGGTCTATACAACAAGCATGCTACTTATTTGCGTAGGCCGTGTTTAAATTTGCATTCGTAAAATTTTGACGAAGATAATCTGTCATTCGAGTTACGACTTCCTCGGCTCAGGACGAAAGACGAGCTTCTCGTTTGCAGGACAACACGCTACGAGCAAGAGGAAGAAGAGAGGAGATTCCGTGAAGTTTCGTCTTTATTACTGATTGTGAGAGCGAAGGAAGGAGCGGTGAAAGAGAAAGAGGGAGAGGATGATTGATGCTGCTCGGTTATCACGAACATGGACTGCAGCAGATAGCTGATCCATGAGTCTCATTATCACGACATAAAATGCTCATATTATCACTATTTTTATTAAATACCTCGCGAGTATGTAGATACATGTACACGCACGCCTCTCAGTTCATGTAAGAAATTTGATTGTAAGAAAAAAAAAAATAAGAATATCCTTCGCGCGATACTTGAGATCTCTGCTGAAACATTAGTCATCGCGCGAGTAATCGTAATAGGAATTAATACGAGAGGAGAAATTCCAACGATACGTTATATACAAAATATCCTTTGCAAACCGTCATTTGCAATCTGCATATTAACCGCGTTCCAAAGCGTGGCGTGATTTTCTGAGAAAAATCTTATCTTCAAAAAAATTTGTCCCGATCAATTTTCGTAACTGATAATATTCGTAAAAAAAAAACTACCTGCATTTGCGAACGTTTGGCAAATCGTACAACTCGTAAAAAAAAAAAAAAATAGACGGATATGCGTAGACGTAGATAAGTGCGTGAGAGTCCAAGGACGTGTGATCGGCGCGTGAAAATCTTAGGAATGACTGGCGTTCGTAATCGTTGTCCTCAGCGCATAATGCGCTTCCACGAAGCGCACCTCGTCACTCTTTCCGTAAAATCGTTTCCTATAATTATTCCATTACCGTTGCCATAATCGAACAGCACTTTGTGTGTAATTGAGCTGAAATGAAACATAAACACCATCTGATTTCGATAGATTGGTTCTAGATTCCAGGCTTATTATACCAAGAGAGAAAGAGATATATAAAAATAATGGGAAAGGTAACTATTGCCCATATTATTTGTTGTACGTGCAATAGAGTTGTACAAGTTTTTTTTTTGTTTTTTTGGTGCGAGCAAGACTTAAATCTTTCTCTCGCTTGGCCGTCGTTATATCCATCTCTACTCTTTGGAGACGACTTCGAAATGTGAATCACGACTACGACGCATAAGCACTCCGAAACAAGCGCGTATCTCGCGTTTGATGTAGACGCTTTAATATTAAAATCGACGACACTTGTGTATGACGTGCGACGCACGAAGATGGGACCGTAGGTTACTTGTCAAAGGTTGAACTCCTCGTTCAAAGGAGTTTGCATAAAGTTTTATGGAACTCGCGTGTTGCAATCAATCGAACGACAATCTCGCGTTAATTAAGAATTTCGCGACGCGTAGAATGAAAAATTAACATGCGAGATGTGTGTGTTGTCACGTTATAAGATTCGTGCGGTTTTATTTAAAAATATACGAAAAAAAAGATGTGATTTGGAGATTCGACGTGTTTGTTAAATATTGACACAACGTTTTTTTAATGTGCGTTTGTAAAATGTAACGTCGTAATTTATACAAGCGCGAAAAAAAGTAAACAATAAATAATTAGATAATTTTTTGGAGAGTCGAAAGGGTTAAAAATACGTCCAACAAGCGGTGATTATGTTATTGTTCAGAGAACCACTGCCTCTTACAAGCGCGCGAGAAAGGAAGTGCCTGAAAGTGTCAGGAAGACGTTTTTACCGAGCGGCTACAAATTTCGGTCGATTAAAGAGCCGTAAACCGTAGACGCGACTGAGTTCAACACGGATATCCTCTTAACGAAATTCTCACGTGGATTTATATTAAAGTCGTGATTAACCGAGATTAAGATATTTACGGAGGAATTCTCATACATAAACAAAACAACCGTATCTTTTAGAAGGCGCGAGTGTCTTGCGTGTTAACTATCTTTCGAAAAAACAGAGCAGTTCGGACCTTCTGTCTTTTGCTCATCGTAAAAAAAAGAATGCATCTGTTAACAAAAGTGTTAAAAGATTCTAATTAAGATACGATCTCTCTCTCTCTCTTTCTCTCTCTCTCACACATACATCCGATGTTGACACCTAAGATCGAAAAAAGAAGTGTGACAACGGAAAGTTAATTATATACGAGAAGACAATTCAGAGAATAATTACTTGAATAATGAAGCTAAATATGAAGCTTCGCTTTCTCGAATTGCGAAACTTATTTTGAAACAAAATTTGAGTAACTACCTCAAGCGGATTTACGGAATAAATGATTATACCGTAAACCTCGTCTCGTAATTTGATTTCGCTGTTTCATCTGCTGATTTACAGATATTATCTAACGTCTTATCTTCTTACTCGTCAATTTACGACCTGGCCGATACAAATACGCTCTGAATAGCGTCATATTCTGTGAAGAACGGAACGTCGTCACTTGTGCGATTTCTTGGTTCTTGGCTGTTACTTGCGTGTCTCTAAGCGCGACACTTTTGTGAAGAAAAGAATGGAAATTTTTAGAACTCGGTATTTAAACATATTTTTCACTCTGCTATATATATATTTTCAAAACTTTTTGTAATATTTTAAAATACAATATTTCTGTCATCATGCAAAGCAAGTTTACGTTTCGTGCGCAACTAACAAACGTTCAATTTAATACGACAAGGCATATATCGCGGTCAAATTTTTCTTTATTCACATATTTCACGTCAAATTAAAACTAATATCATGTCAATTATTTTAATTTTGCCGGAAGACATTTATTTATTCTCATCGTCCAGCCCGCGGCTGAAAATTTGATTTATAAAAGTTTTTGTTTGAGTTACGGGAAGAATGATCAAATGGCGAGAGCGTAGGAAGTGAAAAAAATATAATGTAACGCAGAAATGTACCGATAACTCTCTTTGCAAAGCGAACGAAGCGAAAGAGGGCGAGACGATAAATCGACGAGGCACGAACAAAGTACAATCACCATTTGTCATGCCAGTAAACGGTATGATGGATATAAAACTAGTTATACGTTTTAATGCTGAGCGTAAAGATTATGAAAGTTCGTCGCGATAACGCATTTCGCGTGACAGTAGAAGGACAGTGTTTAATAACGTTCAGAAAAAATAGACCGTTGAGCGAAACGGCTATTGTAAAATGTGAAAGAAACGTGATACATTTTTGGCGCGTTAAAAAAAATATACAAATTGATTTTGAACGATATCTGTTATTGTTCCCGAGAATGTAACACCTCTCTCGCGTTAGACAAATGTCGAGGATATACGCAACATTTGCAACTTAACGGAGAGAAGTGTTCTTTCTCTTGCAACACGCCACAAATTTTATCGGTGGCATAATTATCTAAATTTGTACTTTTGCACATTATCGTGATTTTAAGAAGGAGATATTTGGCAATAACTCGCAAACAGATAGAGTAAATTGTGCCAAATCGAAAAGTCCTTCACCATTTTGCGATTCGCAATAATTAATGGGTTTGCAGTAATTAATTTCCGATAATTAATGAGTTATTACTTAATAAAATTCCGCGAATGAGCATGTGTCCGCGTGAAGAGACAAAGAGCTCTCTTCCAGTCGTTTCACGCGCTTATACGGTTATACCATTTTGCGAGATTCGCAATAATTGATAAGTTATTAATTAACAAAGATGAGCGCGCGTCTGTGAAGAGATTCTTTTCGCGCGCTCACGGTTGTTATACGAACTTGAGAAGTCATTGCACAAAAAATTTCGTAGTTAAAGCACAGACTTTTGCATCAAAAGAATCAATCAGACTCTTCTAGAACGAGAAGTGATGATAGAAATAGAAAGCTTGGTTGATTCTCTTATGCCTCATTGCATGTGCATGGCACACGACTATTTAAACCTAGATATGTAAATAAACAAAACGCGAGAACGTCACGTTTTTGCTCAATGTCTGATCAAACGTAACTGTCTCTTTCTCTCATTATTGTTCATTATGTTATCGCGCGTATAACAGCGTAATTGTCGTGATTGCCTTCGCACGCTTTACCGATTATCATTGAAGGTTCGTCGTGATTGCGATGATCTCGCTTCGAGGTCGATAGAAATTCCATTCGCAGATCGAAGATACGTGCATAAATAGACTTTAATAAAATTATACGAATGCCTTCAATTATATCCGCACAAACTTACATTGTGTTATTCGCATTAAATACTTGCGCTTCGAGTTGTTTAAAAAAGAAACATTCTCGTATGATTTATTTCTCGCAATTGATTTATATTCGATTTCACTTCACAGTATTTTCTTATCTCCTCGTAATGCGACGCTTCGCTGAGGTCGTGTAAAATTTTGTAAATTTAATATAAGCGAATGAAATTAAATTAAACGTATTCCATATCTAAATTAGTCATTGCGGTTCTTCGCGCCGCAAGGAGGAAAAGGAAAAGAATGAGTGTTAATCTCGTGCAAAAGTGTGAAACCACGAACGTATCCGCGTGACGAACGGACGCGGCTAATTGAATCAAGCCGAGAATTCTGCAACGCTTCCGAAAATCGCTGGCGTAGCGTCCATATGGCGCAACTGCATTGTCGAACGAGTGCACTACTTTGCACGTCGGGAAAGAAGGAGATTTCGTGATCTCGGTTACGCGTATTCGGCAGATGTATAATGCCGGTTGCGGTTCCTCGGCCGCCATTGACGCGTGATTTTCGTTTGAGTAACAGATTTCTTAGCGGATCCGGCGACGGCGATTAGGCATATGTTCGCTACGTGAGCTCCTTTTCCGCAAAAAAGAGCACAATAGGCGATCGAGCGAGGGTAGAAAAACTACGAGTAGCAATGAGCAGCGCGCTTCTTTCCGAAAACACATGACGGCTAAACCGCAAATCGATTCCGGTCGCAACTGCCGCTAATTCGCGCTGGATTTTGTTTACTCCTTTTTTGCGCGCCGCTAGCACGCGATCGCTTATCCGATCTGTCTATGCGCGTCGTTCCCGCGAAAAACGCAAAACTTCGCACGAAATCTTAACTCTAGTTTTTCTCGCGTGTACTTTATTTTTCATGTTTAAAATATAAATTTTGTCACAGATTTTAAAATAATAATTCGACAGATTGAAAAAGAGAGTGTAAGCGAAACTCGTTAACTCAAATTCGAAATACGGCTTTCTTTGCTTTCTGGCGAATGTCACGCGATTTCACAGGCGGCATCCGCACCGCTTACACGGTCATTTAGGCTTTCTTCGCCTGTCTTCCCATGTGCGTGCTACCTCTAATAATTTTATGTTCTACCATCGCTTTTTATCCCGCCGAACTTGTCTCTCGTTAGAGACAACACACAGTCACGAACGCTTTCGCTTGATGGAGCGATGAAAGACCGATTTTGTTAGACCATTTGCGCTGCGTTATTGTTGTTGGTTTTTGGCTGAGTTGGTTTTCTGGCTATTTCTAAACGTCGATGTATCACGCGAGAATATTGTGTTCTTACGACAGACGATGAATTTGAACGGAACAGCAATTTTCAATATTGAAAGTAAGACGAAAAAGATTTAAATGAAGAATTAGAATAATTTGATTTCAGTAATTTGATGTAAAAGTTTACATGAAACAATTTATATAAAAAATATATACATTATTTAGATAATAAATAAACGATATAACTATTTTTCAAAAAAATATCTCTGTCAACTTTATTGAATAATGTAATTGATAAATTTTAATGATTAAATATCGCTACAATACAGTCAACAATAGATGTTTTTAAAAAATGTATTAATATATATTTATTTAATCTATATTTATTGTAAAGGAACGTAGATATTCACGATTCTATCAAATACATCGAGATATACACGGCAACTTTCCCGCATATAAATCGCGCGGTCGCCAACGCGCGCGGACAAACGAGAATAAAATATACATGAAGCTCTTTTCCCAAAATATTCAAATCTCTCGTTCTCAGATCAAATAACTCGCGAGGTATCGAGTCGCCATAGCAACTCTCACGAGAGGTCTCAAGCCATGAATATCATGACTGACCGAATTCACATTCTGACAATTCTCATAAGGTTTGACCGCGCGAAATCGATTTCGAGATATCAGAACGTCGAATTACTTTAATTTATCGTTTCTGTTAAAAAGACTCGAGCTTCGTCAACACCGTTAAAGACCGCCAAAGCTTAAGCCTGTTAACTTGTGAACGATCATGAGAAAAAATATATCACAAGTGGCCGACAAATCAATCGCGATTGTATCAGCAATTTTTATTCTAAGTGACAAAATTTTTTAAAATACAAAGTAATATTTCGCTACAAATAATTTAGTAATTAATTAAAATAATGAGCACTTATAGTATCTGTATTTTCCTTGTAAAGCTGATTTAAATGTAAAATAAATTTGATACTGTTATACGATAAGACATTAAAAAGAAGAAGCTCTAAAAAACAATGAAAGTTCAGTAAAGATTATCTCCAAAGATTATTACCTAAAAAAAAAATATATAGTATATGTAGTTTAGAAGGCGATTACTATATTCTGATTACTATACACTTCACGTTTGAATCTAATCGCGAAAGATCATCTTTGAAGATTACCGCGGAGTCATTTTTGATCTACGTAGTCTACGTGATACACTTTATTGCAATAATGTGGCTCTCTTAGTGTTGGAACAGATTTAAAAAGTCGAATCACATCTCACGTTTTAGATGTGTCGCCGATACTTTTATTTTCTTGGGGGGAAATTTTGTTGTCTTGATGAATCGACGCAAAACAACGAGCGACAGTATCTCGCGACTGTCTGATAAAATGATTGATTTCGCCTGGCCTCGTATACGCGGCAAAAGCGCGCCATCAAGCTTGACATAGATAACGCAGTTTATGCAAAATACCGCAAATCTATGATTGCCAAGGTAAAGAAACTATTCATTTTAAATTGTCATTGTTCTCTCTCTTTCTTTCGCGGACTTAACGGTAAAGACGAACGATTAGTCACTAGCATAACGCATTTATGCGATGTCTACGGCGTGGAAATGCTCAATAATACGTCAAAAGAATTACAACGGCTTTTTGCATCGGTACCTCATTTTTCACTCTGATGACAATTCACGGACGTTTGTCAAAACAACGTCAGGAAAATTGCTTAAATATATACGTAAAAAAAAAAAAAAAACATGTAATCAATTCGATATTAGAAACTGTTGCAATCATACTTTAAATTCCAATTTTTTAGACTGTCGCAACGTTAAAACAAAAAGTAACAAAAGTTCCATAAAATTGTTCCCTTAGTAATCGACATCCCCATTACTTAAAGCCACAACTTCCTCCACTTTGCTGTTCGATACGGCCATAGTCGTTTCGAGGGGCGCTATATCTGACACACATCACTAGCGAATTTTTTGTTGTCTGTCTGGAGCAATTTAACACGGTTTTAGTGCGTTTTTAAAATTAACATTCTGCGTCACGATGCAGTTTCACGCCCCTTCGACGACAATGATAACGACGTTCTTCACAATCGTGTTCGAATAAGAGAACCACCCCGTAAAATGCACCCGGTAGTTAACACTCGACGCTCGAATGACAGTTTGCTACTTGAACTACTGCGTCTCTCTTTTCTCCACTAGTGCGATCTGTCTTCATCTTTCTCCCTTGCTCCCGACGCGGTTTATTCGTTTGCGATATCGCGTGAATCGTTTCGTCGCCATGAACTACAATTTCTCGATAAATTTTGATGTGTCTCCCCGAATTATAAAAAGCGGTCGATAATAATATCGATAATTAAATTAGTTTTCTATATTTTTTATAAATGTGTGACTTCGATGTTTTTTAAGAGAGGAAATTCTAAAAAAAGCTTATCTAATTATTATTTTTTTCTTAAAAGATTTTAACATGTAAATGTGTGAGGAAATCTAAAACTGAACTCATTGTAATATTTTATGTCCTCATATTTCTTTTTTTTTTCACTCCATTCGCGTTACAATTTATTAACAGTGTTTCGATATCGCTTGTCTGGCTCAATGCAGTCATTATCGCGTGGCGGTCAATTCAACACGTAATCCAATATTCGATAGGAAATATAAGCGAGAGTGAGGTGTTACAGTAATACATTCCGAGAGACGAATATCGTTCTCTCGGTTCTTGATTTATGCATTACAGAATATAGAGACTCGTGGGGATTCGATTCCGAACCGCGCGTTAATATAACGTGAGTATTATTCAAAGTGTTGCTTTACTTGGACACGTGAACATGCCGGAGTAAATCGAGGTTTGACTGTAATCAACGACACGTGACGACACGTGCCGCTACGGCAACGCGTTTATTGCGATTAGACATAAAAAAACATTTGTGCACGAACGAGTAAAAAACGTATTTTCGCAAACATTTAAAAATATTGTCGCGTTGTAAATTTCGATTCTATAATTTTGTTTTTTCTCGAGATTATTTTATTTTTACAAAATTTCTATTATTTTTTTCAATAAATTTTACTTCGATCTTTTTTTCTAAGTTGTTTCAATAAAATTGATCTGTACATTTCTTTCTACTTTAATATTTGTGTCAAAAATAAAAGATGAGTTAAAAATTATGGACTTGCAAAATTTCTCGAAGAAAAGAACAAGTTTTTTGTTTCATTTCTTTCTATTTTTCTATAGAAATTTTATTTTTAAGATTTAATAAAAATTAACTTGTTTTCGCGCGCGCATTGAAGAATTTAGCAAGTAATTTACACGATACTCTCTCTCTGTTAACGTTCAGCCAACCGCGTTTCAGACTGAACTTACGAACGAGAACTGCATTGTTGTTTCCACTTTGGATCGGTTCGAGTCCTTTACAGACTCTTGACTCGGACGAAACACTGAAGTCGTGCCGATCAAATCGGTCGCTACCAGTTGCGATGTTCGAGCACCATCGAGAAAGTAAAGTACGCGCGCTTAGAATTCATAAGTGAAAAGTCCCTCGATGGTGTATTTAACGGTCAAGTGTGAGAACAGCCTTTTTTTTTTGTTCGTTACATGGTGTGATCAGAAAAAATATACAAGTAATCAAGAGCAAACAGTAATAAAAAAATATATTTAAAACAAAACTTGATATAAAATTCAGTAATTATCGTGTTACAGTAAAGTTTTAATTTTTATCTTATTTATTTATTTAAATTAATTCATCCCCAGTAAGAAGCAATATTTTTCTGATAAACGAACATATAATTATGTATAAAAAGAACAAACAGATTGTTTACAGTTTTGTAATTGTATATATTTTATATATTTTTGCTTTTTCTTATTTTCAACCCTGCTAATCTGTCCTTCGATTAACCTTCGAGTCACCCCTAAAGTTCAGTGAAACTATTGCTCCTTCTTCATATACTATGCCCGCCATTTACAGTTTGGCGTGCCACTTGACAGGACGTACGGCGTCACGCGGTAATCAAAGTGCCATTATCCATGGGAAATTGTAACCCCCCAATGTCCTTTACTCTGTTTTCGAGGAGGGGAGAATATTCGTGCAGACTCTACCCCTTTCGATATACCTCTTCGTCTCTCTCGATCGCGCGCATGATGAAGGGTTTAGACACAGGATGGTCATTATGTAAACCTCCTCACCTCCTCCTCATCGTATAACGGAAGTTACGAAACGGCAGTGGATGAAATCAGAGTGGAGTCAACCGCTGCAAAATGGCCGCTACTTGTCACGGATAATTCGATGTGCTCTGTATACAATTCACAACTCTATGCGATCACTCTCAGAAGAATTCAACAGTAGTTCGGTTTTGTTGTCCAGATCAATACTTTACAAAACATTTACAAATAAAAGATATATAAAAACCGTGAAACGGATGCATTTAAATTTAATTTTTTTTTTCATTAATCTGTCACGAGTGTAGGAACATATATTAAAAAAAAAAAATATTTTTTGATCTCGCATGCAGAAGCAAAAAGAGAATTCGTAGTTAATTATATAGACGTAACTTCCTCTTGGCAAAAACGCGAGTTTCCGAAGTTTTTAACACCATAAATTCAGTCGCCGCGCCGGCGCTTTTCCTCGGTTGACTTCGCGGCTTTGCCAATGGCGTAGGAGAAGATTAGGTGGGCTCAGGGGTTGGTACGGTGGGCACGAATCCCAGCCCATGCATACCAATCGGGTGACAACCTAACAACGGTTAACCGCAACCAGTCGACCCGCCGCTAATCAAGAAATCACGGTGCGAGATAATCCTCCAGAGAGGTTGCAAGCTGAGTTGGACTGGGTCTCATAACGCGTATCCGCAATCTCGGATCTTTTCACACGTCGCCCGTTTTGCCAGATGACACGAATTTTGCCACTATTAGGGGCGTGGCGCTCGAAAATAAATCGCTACATGTGAAACTAAAAAATAGCTCATACTTATTCAAGTACGTAATTAGATATTAATCCATCATAAACGTGAGATGATTACTTTTATAAATTCTGAAAAGATAAGAGAAAGAGAGAGAAAGAGAGAGAGAAAACGCACATGTGTATGTACATGTGTGTGTACTAATGTTATTATAAATGTCGAAAAATTAAGTGTTGTCGCTTATTATTTAAACAAAGATTATTTTTATCATCGCTCGTAGATACAGTATATTGCCTAATTAACATGAATCGATAAAATATAAATTTAATGGATGTGAGGTTTTTACATTTCTAAATAATTTAATAAAAACTTAATTCGTAATTTAAATAATTTAGAAACCGAACTGATATAATATTTGCGTAAAACATTTTTATTTTATACAGAATTGTTTTATTGGTTTTCACTCACATCGATAGTACATATCCGCTCGTTTTCCACATGGGATTGCTGAAAACTGCCGTAAGCGACGTTGCGATAATTACGGGGTTAAATATCAAGGGGTTAATAGCGACTCAATGAAGCGGCGAGCGCAATCAATGCGTTATAACATATGTGTTAGTAGTAGCTTGAACACATCAACGATAATTCCAAAAGACGGATGACCCTTAAGTAGAAAAATCATCATTTTTTTTCCTTCATTTCTGTTAATTTATTTTACGATATTAGAAATTATTGTTAGATTATTATTTAAAAACGAAAAAGTTCTTATGTAAAAGTACTTGTGTAATAAATACTTTTTCGATTTTAAATAATCTAATAAAAAATTTCTCTCTTGTTTTGATCGTAAATCTGCAGAGAAAACATTGTATAAAGCTCTAAGAAAAGCTTTCGAACAAACAAGTTTATCCGATTCGACTACACAAACCACGAAAAACAAATAAGAAACGAACAGAAACTGTTGAGAGGCACAGGAAAGGAGGACGTTTGCCCACGCTTACCTCCTCTTTTAAGGTTCTTGCAGTATCTCGGAAGTATGAAATCTAATTTAACCGCTGGTCCGATAACGCGACTCCTCTTTCGCTTGAAATTCCCTTCTGTGGATCCTTCCGCGTAAATCGAACTGATGTAAGAAGTTCGATAACTTTTGAACACAAGCAAATTTTCAGAGCCATTTGGGACACGGATTTGAGTGGCCAGGTGTATTGTCGGAGAAAAATTGAAAAGTTCAATTTCAGACAGATTTTTATATAAATTACGCAACTTCTCTTCCATAAAAATAACTTTTTTCATATTTCCCCAACAAATGCAAAGAAATTTGACGTTACGCTCGTAGAATAAGTTTTTTAATCAAAGAGAATTAAATAGAATTAAAGTAAAAAAAAAACTCGACGAACAGTTACAAAGTTAAGAATATTGCGTCCTTGATGATTGCGAGTCGAAGAAAAAAAAAAGAAAGAGAAAAGGCGCCAGGCGCACAAAAGTTTTCGCCATTCCGGATACAGGGAAGTTTCACCGTATTTGCGCATCCGGTATCATAAATCTTTGACTCTTCCCGCCTTCTGGTACCCGGTGGCCAAGACTCACATTCGAGCCCTTCGTCCATCCGAAGAATAAATTTACATTGCTATCGCATCTTTTTGTTAACTCGTTTTCTTATTTAAGAGTTTTCTCCAAGTAAGAAATTCTCGAGATAATAATGAGAAAAGATTTATTTGTCTCGATTCGGCTCGATGGACAAGGGATATCAGCGACTTGTTTGTCAGGTTCACTAGCAACGGTGGTTTAGCCATCTGGACGCGTCTTCTTCTTTAAAATGCTCGCGCTTTTACGCGTCTGTCAGCTTGCGCGTGTTACGCTTTCAAAAATAAATGTTATCTGATCTCGCAAATTTTAAGTGTTCAATTTTCACGCATTATTTCATACTCTAAGACACGAAAACTTCACCAACAAACATGCAATAATTTTTCTTATCCCGCCCGGCAATGAACAAAAGAAACTGGCTATTATCGTTCAATTCATTTATAATCTAAAAGCTACAGCAAGAGAATCATAATTCTTTCACAGTTCTCCCTTCGCTCGCCAATTCATCGCTATCAGCGTCCGGTTTTTATAGATTATTGATGATCGAGGCGTTTCGACGCACAAAAGACCGGCATAATAACACAATTAGCGGCGCGTTGACAAATTGAATCAATCCCGAATGTATTCTTCTCAGCGTGCCTCGATATCTCTCCCTTTCCCCTTCCTATAAATATTTCATGCTCGTTGTGCCTCACATCCGTGGAAAATCGAATGTCGACTGATCTTTCTTTACGCAGCTTAAGCTATACGCCGATTTCTCAAAAATTTTTGCGGCGAAAATGATGAAAAACCGATAATCTTTCATCAATCAGTATTAGAATCGCGCCGTTTCAAAAACTACACCGATGTTGCGCGAGCTTATGAATGTGTGCGTGAAAACGTGCGATATAAAAATTATAGATTTATATTCTATAATCCGTCAATTGATGAGAAAGGGAAGAACCCTCTCGCGTTGAAGTAATTTCGCAAATATGAGCTACATATTTCTAACAAAAAGAGACATTATATTTCTTTTTACATTATAGTGATGCGAGAAGGTTAATACGGATTTGTCGATTGTAGAAATATTCATCGGCGGAGCTTTGTTTCTTTTATCTCTTGTTGTGTTTCGCCGCTTGTTACGCAGCGACGCAAACGACGTCGCTCGACGATAAAAAAAAAAAGCGATCCAGGATACGAAGCTGCCGGGCGTAATTTGTGCCCGACGATGTCACACAGAAACTCTTAACTTCCGTCCATATCGGAAACGGCGTGAAAACGGCAAACGCTATTAGAGAGGCGATTGTGTGTACAGCCACGGATTGGTTGCGATGCAATTACGTACGGCAGAGTGGGTGGTCGGGCGAAGGTGTTAAATTCTCTGGATGTGTTCGGGGGAGGTTGCGAGAGATAGAGAACGAGAGAGAGTCGAGCCCATTCTGGGCGGTAGCCGACACAAATCCGATCGTATTTTCATCGACGCCAAATTGGCAATATCCTCGCCGGTGACGATTCCTGAATTATGCATCAGCCTCGGGGACAGTCGCTTCGAAGTTTATCCATCCCGCTTGTTTCCACCGAGAAGCCCGACCCGCTCGGTTCTCTTTCACGTGGAGAGTTATTCTCCCTTCCTCTACCTCCTCCTACTCGCGCCCTCACCCTCTGCTCTCGCGTCCTTCTCCTCTTCCCGTCTCCGCAACCTCTCTCGTCGAAACGTGGCACGTCTAGTCTCTCTCGCCGAATTGCGCTCCTTCCCCTTTTCGGGTTCCTACCCTTCGTATCCTTTCTCGGCTAGAACGTCACTTATTGGTCGAGCGAGAGAGGAAAAAGAGACGATATCTACGAATCCGACCATCACGGTGAACGCCCACTATAATATCTTGATGATGTCGTGATGTCTTGTACTAGTAAAAATCTGTCACGAGAAGAAAAAATGCCGAGAATGCCTTACTGTGTGCAAAAAGTAAGTCTCTCATTAAAAAGTAATTTTGATCGACTTTAATATCAGAAAGCGCGTTGGGCAAAAAAGCCAGGATATAATATACGAAAGATGTTGAGCGAGAAAAAAAAATAATAATATCCGCAAATCCAAGCAATCATAACGAAACCCACGTGATAAGTGTTCGTGTTACAGCAGAACTCCAGTAATTTCGAGCGCACGGGACCGATTCCTAAAAAGTCAAAATTATTTTCTTCCTCTTCCGAGTTGGCGACCGACTGTGGCGAGAGACGAAAGATACAATATATATATTCCTCTTTCTCTTAGACGCATTTGTCCCCCCTCTCTGAGAGTGGGGACAAATGCGCATCCTACGAGTTGCGCACTCAAGAATATCAGAAAATCGATAGTGGGGGAGATGCTGTGGTCCGAGGAGAAGTCAAAATTGTGATGCTCGAAATTACTTGCAGTTCCACTGTATCTCACATCGGGGAAAACTGTCGCGGAATCCTCCAGAAATACAAGGTCGCTTATTGAAAGTGATTTGGACTATCGGGAAGCATGGTGAATTAAAAAAAAAAAAAAAAGAGCATACTCGAAAATTACTTCAGCTCTTAAGAACGCGTAGGCGCTTGAAAGAAACAAACAATGGGAAGAAGCGTCGATCCTCTCGAGGATCGTCCTTCCCGGTAACAAGACGAGATAAGGAAGTCTTTGCGCTGTACGGCCAAACTGTCTTCGTTCTAAACACCTGTTGTATATAATTGCCAATATTATTGTAACAAAGTGCTTTTGATCTCGTGACTGCGCTCTACCCACAGACACGCGTACATCTGCACGTGGCAGCTTATGCGGCATAACGTCAGAGATAAAAGTGCTATAGCTATTTATTGTGCACACACAGACAATTGACACATCAAATCAAACAACGAAACTGATTTCAGTAGAAATCGATTTTCAACATGACTTGCTCTTCTTTCTGATTATTCGGAAGCAACGAGATATAAATTCGTCACCGAACAGAGGCGCAGAAACAGGAATAAATCAGAATCCTAAGAAGATACAAGCAATTACTTCCGAATTAGTTTAGTAATTAAAGATAGTCAAGGTAAGTGATGAACAAGGTTTATTGTGTAACAAGATGCGCTGAAGATACGTGGGATACAAGTGTGTGTATTAATTTTTAATATAAAACTGTTTTAAGTAGCAAGAGATAAAATTATACACAGAGTTCAGTATTTAAAGAATTTAGTTATTTTTTTTGTATTGGAAAAAAAAGTTTAGTTTTAGGCAAAATCTCTTTGATTATTTTTACATCGATTAGTTCTCGTTATGTTCATTAGTTTTGGAACGAAAGTTCAAGCCTGTTTATTTTAAAGAAAACATGCACAAGCAAGCAGTTGTTTTAATCGCGAGATCTATTCAAATTTAGACTTGAACATTTCTTTAAAAAAAAAACCAATAATGCATATCAGATGCCGCATGACCAACGAAATCTATTTCAACATGTCGAAACAAATATTTAATTAAATCACATCATATTATTTAGAATTTTGTTTACAATATGAGATGACAACTTCACATCATTGCAATATTTTTATTCAACTTTAATATACTAGTAAAGTTACAAAATTTTAGAATAAATAAACTGTTAGTCATGCGACGAGTAACACGCATTGATAGCTGGCTTGTTCATCTTGCACTGAATTTACGCGATCAATAGTGTTTATTTTTTTTTTTTTTTAAGAAAAAAATCGCTGATTAGTGTAACATAAATGCCGTGTAACACTATCGACCGCGTACGGAAGATGAACGAGTCGGCATAACATTGTTCTAATATATATCAATCCAGGAAGTTAAACCTCTAATTTAATAGATCTCGCGGAAATCAATGCTGTTTGCTTCGTACATTCTTTTTTTTTTAAATCAATGTTTCTTCAATCGAAAAAAAAATTGGTGCAGATATTCGACTGATCTCTCATTCTCATATCACATTTCTATTTTCTACACCTGCTTTCTACCCAAGAGACGACCACTATTTATTTTGTTCTACTTCTTTTTTTTGTCTATAATCGCACGAGCTGTTTTTTTTCATTTCATGCGCTATCTTTTGCGGGGAACAATAATGTATGCCGATAGGACACGGATATTCTTTTTTTTTCAACAAGCATGTTTTTTTTATCGGAGGTTTCTTAGCATCAAGTCTAATCTCATAATGCGGACACGGTCCGGGGTGCAATTTGCTTGGCGGCGGACACGAGCAAAGAACAAGTGGTTCGCACGGCGGTTTCGGCAACGGTGGCGGCGCACAGATTTTGTTCTTCCCCGTTTTCGTCTGTTTAGAAGATTTCTCTACGCGAGAATCGTCCCATGTTTCTGCATATTCCGTCATCGGTGCGCACGAATTGGGTTTCACAAACTTTGGCGGGGGACACGTGATCTTCGCGTACTCCATTTTTGGCGGCGGAATTGTCCGAGGCATGTCGCACTTGCCTTTTCCGAAACAAGTTTTCTTACACACGGGATCCGTGCTCTTCTGCTCCGTTTTCGTCTTCGCTTTAACTTCTGTCTTGTTTTTTTGGCTCGAATGTTGACTCTTTTTGCACTTGACTTTCTCCCGACGACACACATCACTCTTTTCTTTAGAAGATTCGCTATGTTTCTCCTCGGTTTTGCGGATTTCTTTCATCTCTTTGCGCGACTTGTCGCACTCGACGAGACAGAGTGATCTGTGAAATTCTCGCCACCAAACTTTGCAAGGAGAATACAGGTAATGTGGACCGTAGCGAGTTAACATCTCGCACACGCTCTGTTCTGTGTTATTGAATACGATCGGGAATGTAGTTCGCGAAATATTAAAAGCGGACGTCTGTTGTGTGTTTCAAAGTATTTTTGATTTCAGTTTTGACAAGCTGAGAACGGAGATAGCCACGCTGATGATATTTAAAAAACAGTACCTTGAGACTTGTTGCTGAAGGTACAAAATTCCCTCGCACGAATCGAACACGAGTTAAATATTTTTATGGGGAACATAGAAATTCGTCGATTGATTTCTGATTGTTTCGTTTCAAGAGCAAGTTTCAAACGATCCGACACTCTAACAGGACTTCTGAGTAAAGATTTTAGGGCTGCAGCTTGGATTGCCTAAGGTTTAAGGGGCGCAAAATGTTTCTTGGATTCGAGTATTCTGTCATTAACTGCCTATTGGTTTTCACACGAAAAAATATAAGTTTTCATAAAAATCATTTCTATGTTTTTTTAAATTCTACTTCTTTGTAAGTTAATTTTTTAATTATGCAAAGTGATTAGTGTAAATTACAATCTATTGAAAACAAGCAGTTATGCAAAATGACATGTTTGTTATATTTGTAATTTGTTTAAGATTTAAGACTTACCGCATTACAAGAAAACCTGAGAGGAGATGTCCGATTTGTACTCTTTTCAAAAATCTGTAATGAGAAATAATATAAAATGAGACAATTGGTTAATTAAAAGATTAAAAACGCGGTTTTATTTATTATATGTGATAATCAAAATTGTTAAAATTAGGAAAAAAATTAGAATAAGCGTTAATCATTCTGTAAACGATATACTTATATTTGTTATTTATAATATATTTTGTAATATATATAATATATATAATATATATTAAATATATCGTGCTTTCTCTTTATCATTATAAATTAAATCAAGAGAAATGTACTAAAGTCATACAAGAATTCGATATACTGACATTTTCCCCAAATAATTTATTTAGAAATAAACACGTACTTTTGTGAGAAGCTTATTAACATAATACGTCACAATTTGATCTAAATTTGCAATGTCTAATAAATGCAAACAAGATTTTTTCAAAAAATATTTTTTTGTAACATGTAAGTGAATTAATTAATCAGTCTTTTTTCTTTTCAGTTGTCTTTTTTGTCATCAGGACAAGGTGGAGCCTTTTTTACAGGTGGACATTCTTTCTCCAGAATTTTCTTAGTTTCTGAACAGTCTGGTTTCTTTATCTCTTCTTTCTTAGGTTTCGAGCAATCGGGCTTCTTAATCTCTACTGTCATTTTTTCTCTATTTAATTGTTTTTCCTCTTTGCATTCTGGCCGCATCTCCTTCTGTTTGCTCAACGTATAATCTTTCGTACACTTGTCTTTTTTTATGGGCGGTCTATCTTCTGCAGGCTTTTTAAGTAAATCTTTTGTTGTTGTACAATCAATTTTCACCTTTTTACTTTTACGACAATCATCTACTTCATTAGATGGACTTATTTTTTGATGAGAAACTTTCTTTTGTTCCTTGCAAGTCATTTTTTTCCTCTCAGAACAATCTACGCCATTCTTGTCACGTGCTTTTTGCTCCTTGCATGTCATTTTTTTTCTTTTCGAGCAATCCACGCCGTTCTTGACGCGTTCCTCTTGCTCTTTGCATGTCATTTTTTTTCTTTTCGAGCAATCCACGCCAATATGTACTTCCTTCTGACATTTTCTCTTCGCATCTCTTTTTTCACAAACATCTGTCTCTACTTTGTCCTTTTTCTTTCGTCGGGCCCAAAACTCTTCTATTTTTTTTCGGATACTAAATCTCGAATCGCTCGATGAAAAGAAATTTATCGGAGAATCGTTCTGGTGAATTGCATCGGGAATCGGTATCACTTCGTTCACCGTAAATATATTCTCCTCGCAATTCGAATCCGTTGCAGAATACGATCGAGCTCTAACACGCAAGTCTATTATTTTGAAGAATTGTTGTTGAATCCAATTTTTTTCGAAGATATTGCTCGTTGTCTTGATGTTGCGATGATTGAACGTAACTGCCTTGTTATTGATCCAATTGCGAATCGCAGTAGCGACATAATTATTTTGCCAGATATTTGTGTTGCCGCGGCTTATCTTGCTCAGGTTTCTCGCGTGAGGACGTATTCTGCAACACACGTTGTCCGCCTGAAGACAGACGGAGAGACGATTTCAGAGTTCTCCTCTAGGCTGTTGAGAAATCTATATGCTGTCTTCAGCGTGGATTATCCGCAGTATAAAAATTCCGCAGTAAACTTCTTTACGCAGAGAATAAAATATGACTTTTTTGGGGAAATATCGATGTTTACGTATCTTGTTATAATTATTCATTCTCATTTAGCGTCCAAGAAATGGTGCCAAAAGTTAAATTGTAAGAAGTTTTAGATAGCTCGCGTGCAATTAAAATTCTTTCGTTGACTCGCGATTCGAAAATAAGGGAAGTCGATATATCGAATGTCTATGTACAATACGCGGACGCAAGCGTCAGTATACAAATTGTATAGTTTTTTTTCTGTAGCGCCACAATAAATATTTAAAAAATATTTAAAATATAGTCAAAATATATTTAAGTTATCTTTGCCAAAATCCAACATTGAATATAAATAAATTATATGCGTAAATTAATACCGTCACATTATCTTCGTAAGTAGAAGTCTTCTTGGGAATAGCATTTTGCGTTGTCTTTTTTGCATTATTAATTACTGTAGAAGGAGAGAATTTATTGACAGCCGTCTCATTGTGCAATCCAAAGATATCGGTACATGCATTATTTTTCACAAGTGTAGGAGCTTGATTGGGTTTTCCAATACCGCCATTTAGAGAAATCTGCGTGGTTATGTTTAATTACACTTGATAAAAGTCCTTCCTGTATCAAAATAAAAATATTTTCTGTTAATACCTTTTTTCGGCCAATGTGACATGAACGAAGAGATGTTACAATTGCTTTTGCGGTACGAAAAACCATAATTATGTGTCGGATTAACTTTAAAATTTTCCGACGCTTTTATCGAGCGTCTGTCATGTCCAATCTGATGATGAAGCACACGGCGTTTGTTACAAAACGAAAATAGATTCTTTTACCTTCAATTGTTTATAGATATATGTTACAGTTGCGTTTATACATATTTGCACTATCGTTTCACTAATTTGTTTCGATCATTTTTCTCAAAAATGTTAAAAAAATATTTAACTTTTTCAATTTAACAGTTGTCATCTATAATTGACTCTTTTTTTTATATGAAACTAACGCGTACTAGTACGTCGTTCTAAAAGTGTGTGTATGTCATATAAATAAATATATTATGTTTGAAAATATACTTACGTGATTAAGAACGTTTTATTTATAAAGTCCTTATATAGTTTTAAGAATGAACCCAGCCGAGCGTCACATCACGTACATGAACACGGTTTCTATTTGGGCGCGTGTCTCCACCATTGTTCTCGATGCTTAGATAGAAATTCTACTTATCGATAGTACAGCGAATGTATCACGAATTCAAACCGAATTAAAAGAGTGGATCTAGCACGAACTCTAACCGAGGTACTTGTGTACCGTCTGCGCTTGAAAGTGGATCTCGCTTCGTAGTTGCGAGATTCACCGAAAGTGAATTTCGGCGCTGAAACCAGCGACTCGAAACCGTTGTAGATGGTCGCTCTCAGGTTTCTACGACGTTATGATTGGCTGACGCAAGTTACGCCGCATGTAAAAGTAGCCTAAAGGTCCATCTACATAAGACGCAGATACGGGTCGCAGGTCTCGCTGAATTGACCAATGTGATTGCTCAAATCAGTTCATCAGCTTTGCGCTTATTGTCTGTGATTGGCTTTCTCCTGTGAATCTATATGGAAATATAAAAGTATATGCCAATGACAAGCAAGGAGAACAAGCTGCTTTGTATTGAATCGAACGGAATTGGCTCTTACATTTAGAACCAACAAATCAATGTCTAGTGTTGACGAGACGACAACTCTGTAATTGTTCTGTTGAACATGGCCAATGTTTCAAGTTGCGAGATTGCGCGGCCAAATTAAAGCAAGATGGCGGATTGACACAATGTAATTTTTAACGTGGAATGTATCATTTTAACTGTCAGTTTATTCTAGCGGTGGGTCACGGTAAATCAAATTTCGACGAACAGGAGGATTGCAATTGAGCGATTGTTCCGTTGCGTTTGACTAGTGATTCGATTTCGTTCAAATAACATCTTGTTCGCATCATTGTCGACCCCGAAAGTCGGTACGAGACACAAACATGAGCTTATTTGTTTAATTTTATCGAATAATTTCTCTACTGTCTGATAATTGTTACTGTTATATGACAAAACATGTCCACACCAAACAAAACACGAGGTATGTGAAAAATCTTTGTAAAATAATAGACAGTTATGATTTCACATTCATGGAATATTTATGATACAACTTATCTAATTTTATTTGAATATCATTAAATTATATGTAGCAGTTGCTTTGATTTACATTATTTTATATAGTAAAATGTATACATTTTGTTTGCACATATATATGTTTGTATGTATATCACGTACAATTATAAATATAACAAAATTATAGGAAAAAGTAGTTTTTTAGCTTATTTTTGTTATTTTATATTCTGCTGTTCTTTTATTTTGTGATGTATTAAAACTAACATCTTATTTTAAATATTTAATATATGAAAATATATATTTTTGTTACTCCATTTCATTATCGCATTAAATGTTGAATTATTTTAATTTTGAGTATTTTGCCTAACTTCTTAAATAAGTAAATCTGAATTTATATTTCAGGTCCAGGACGGCCACCAAAGTTAAAAAATGCTTGTGCTTGGTGTGGAGAAACTAAACAACCCTTGAGGTATGTTCTTCCCACACAGCACGGTAAAAAGGAATTTTGTTCTGAAACATGTTTATCCGAATCTCATAAAACTTATGTGCGAGGTGCATGTGTACAATGTGAAAATGTGATAAAAAGTACACCCGTTAAGTTGGAACAGAAGGATGGTCCAACAAAAGATTTTTGCTCCACGTTTTGTTTAAATACATATCAAAAGAAAGAAGGTCAAATGGATACCAAGAAAAGTAAGATTTCATAAAAATTTACATAAAAAAGCACTTAGCTGTTATAATAGTTGTATTGACTTTCCAGATAACAGGGATCAGGGATCACCAGTACCATGTCCCGCTTCATCCGGATTAGCAAGTAACAATTACGTACCGTCGACCACACAATCGTATACAAGTACAAATACTCAGACAGTTATATCTCAACCATCGTCAACATCTGCCACAGCATTTCACTATGAAAGTTATTCAACTTTTGATTGGGACCTTTATTTAAGAGAAACAAATAGTACAGCAGCGCCAATTGAGTGTTTCAAACAGGTATAAGTGTTTTACTTTTCACATGAAAGGATTATAATGTCTATAGGCTATATGTAAATTTGTTTCAAAAACTATTCATAGTCAAATCTTATATATTTAAAATTATCTTGAGTTCAATTGTCAAATCATTCCATTGGCTAAAAGTATCTGAACTTAAGACGATCTTTATTATGAAGATCTTATGAATATCAGTCTCATATTCTCACTTGATCTTGTAACTGTTCTGTAATTTAAACTTAACCTAATCTTTCGTAAGTGCACTAATTAAGTAATTATATCACCTATTTACACAGCTAGTTGGCTTTGTGACATACTCGAACGTGCAAAGTGTCTATGATCGATCAAACCTGCTAGACAAAGAGACTCTGGAATGGAAGAAATGCTTTCTGATTCCTCTAACGTCCTATATTTTATTACCCAAAATTTTCAAATATATACTCGCGTAGCACGCATTATATGCAAGATAATGTTCTCATTTTACTCTACTCTCTCTCTTGTTTACTTTCTCAAAAATAAAGACATTGCATTTACTGTATTAGTCATAACTGTGTTATGTTCAAATATATAATCGGATTTGATTTAAGTTCGTCTTAAGGTTATCTTAAATATAAGATTGTATGAATACTGTCCAGAGTTCACTGTACACAACACAGCCTAAAGCTATTTGTGTGTATGTGAAAGGAAGGAGGAGGGTCATGTTGTATTTTATTTTTCAGCAAGAAATTCCGCCAGTAAATGAGTTTAAAATCAATATGAAACTGGAAGCGTTAGATCCACGAAACGTAACATCAACTTGCATTGCTACTGTGGTGGGTGTTCTCGGACCTCGTTTGAGATTAAGATTAGATGGCTCCGATAATAAAAACGATTTCTGGCGATTAGTTGACAGTAACGAGATAAATCCTATTGGTTATTGTGAGAAAAACGGTGGAATGCTTCAACCGCCGTTGGGTTTTCGGATGAATGCTTCTAGCTGGCCAATGTTCCTTCTAAAAACGTTGAATGGTGCCGAAATGGCACCAATAAAGATATTTAAACCCGAACCAAAGACACCACGTTGTAACATGTTTGAAGTCGGACACAAGTTAGAAGCAATTGATAAGAAGAATCCTCAACTTATTTGCACTGCAACCGTAGGCGCGGTTAAAGATGATATGATACACATTACATTTGATGGTTGGCGCGGCGCTTTTGACTACTGGTGCCGGTACGATTCTCGCGACATATTTCCAGCTGGTTGGTGCTTCAAAAGTGGACATCCGTTGCAACCGCCGAGAGTAAAAAGTATGAAAAAATAATTTTTTAATTAGTTTAATTTGTTATTTCGAAAATTATAAGAATAACTGTCGCACATTTACTTGTATTATACATTTTTCTCTCATGATATCGTACAAAAATCAACATGTGTTTCTATTTTATATCGTGTGATATTATTTTATATGTAGGATGGTGGATAGGTTACTTTTTTATTTGTCTCAAATTGTTTTATCAAGTTTAAATCAACTTAATTATATTTCACTCTATTTAGCAACAGGCCCGAATAGATTCAAGGCGAGGGCTTCTAGCAATGTTTTGCTAGTAATGGCAGCTCCCCTTTCTTCAGGCAACACTAGCAGAGAACCGGCAGTAGCATTAGTGAGCCCTGCAGGTTCTAGCGCACCACCACAGCCAGCGACGGAACCGGACACCAGTACAGCCAATAGCAAACCGCACACACTTGAAAATAGTCAGTAAATTAATAATTTTAAATCAAACGTTTTAAATTCAAGATATCTTTTATACGAAATTAATGAGGAATGTGTTATTAATAAGTGTTAAACACAATTGAGTGTTGTATGTTGCAGTTACGCTTTATGTTAATCACACTTGCGCTTGTGGACCATATTTTGATCCTCGTAAAGTCAAAGCCATGCCGTCACAGTTTGGAACTGGTCCTGTATTAAACGTTGCAAGAGACATGTTTCAAGCATTTTTGATGGCAGCGTTGTTACCCAGACAAATGTTAAGTTTAATGAGACGTGGTGAAGGTGAACTTATATCTCTGATACTGGAAAGTAAACCTACTTCTGTTCGACTACCTATTTTTCTGGAAGAGGAAGATTTCTACACGTACATTAGGCGGCAACTCGAGGATCTCCGTGCATGTGAGCATATGATAGTCAGGAGAAAAGAGGCTTGCACTAAACCTGCTTGTAGCAAGTGTCCTAGTCCCGAACAGTCCATTAATAATGAAGAAGCAAGTACCGTAATAGGAGAGAAAAGAAAATGGTCGCAGAATCAAAATTTAACATCTAGCACACAGCAACAACAACATGTACAGCAGATTGTTGTACAAAGTACAAACAATTCTCCATCTTCTGTACCTGCAAAACAATCTCGGAAGTCTGTTCCTGGTAAATATTTTAAGGAAAATTGAAAAATTTTATATCCTGGTCAATTTTTCATTACGACTATTACTATGTCACGTATAAAAGTTTCAGAATTTCAATAATTTAAATATAGAAAAATAGAATATTGATTAATTTTAAATAAAACATTCTTTCACAAAAGTAGAATATAAGCGAGTAAAAATAATATATTTGCATTTGCAGAACTTGAAGCAGCGACATCCACTACTCAAACCGAAACTTCTGCAAGTCGCATACCTTCCACCGAACCAGCAGAATGGACTATTGAAGATGTAATACATTACATTGCTATTACAGACCCAGCATTAGGCCAACATGCAGATTTGTTCAGAAAACATGTGAGTTAAATATGTATAAATTCACATATATGTGTAAAATTGTTATGTAAATATATGTATATTTAAATCACATTGTATCTTAAAATTACTAATTTTTAGGAAATTGATGGCAAAGCTTTACTTCTTCTCAATAGCGACATGATGATGAAATATATGGGACTGAAACTTGGACCAGCGCTCAAGATTTGCAATTTGGTGAATCGTATTAAAGGTAGAAGACATATGCTTATGTGAATTAATTTTTCAAATGTGAATATCTACATAGTGATCTGACTTTATGCATTTTTTCTAAGTTAATCAAGATTATGTTTTCATCGATAGACATACAATTTGAGTTATTACAAATACTGTGAATATATATACTAACAATATTCTCAGACTATATATGTATACGTAATCTTCCCTTCCTTCCTACATATGTACATGCGTGCGTTTGCATTGGACGCTTATGCGCTTTAAGCGTCAGCTTGTCTTTATTGCTCTTTCAATGTAGAACAAAGATGATAGACTGACGGTCAAAGCGTGTAAAGCGAACGCATCTTATATATTATGGCTGTTTTTCTTCAAACTCTTGCACATTTGACACACAAATAAAATTAAAGGCAGGCTCATTACACACGCATGTGCGCGCGCGAGCACACAGTATAAATACAAAATGTACATAAAATATACATATATACATATATTGTGAAATAAAACAAAAGAAAAATCTGCATTTCCTGCAATCGAGACATTAATAAAAATTTACTTTCAACAGATTAAAAGTACTCACATTGTTAAAATGTCTTGATAACGTCTAATAGAGGATGTTGTTTGATCAGATAATAATATCTGTCAGAAATAGGTCTTATATTTTTTTTATGATTGCGTTTTGTTGAACAGGATTATTGTGATGCGACATAATCATAATTGTCCTTTCTTTTTTTTTGTGAAAAATGTTATGTTTAAATATCTCATACAATCATACATTTGTAATTCTCTTATTTTATTCTTATTTTTTCTTTTTATCAGCTGTACAGTAATAAAAATAAATAATATTGCTGTTTAATGTTCGAAGAGTCGTAAATCAAACACGTGCCTTCACAGAATTGATAATAAAAATAAAGTTTATGTATAATATTTATGTCTATTTAATACTACACTCTCTGCGTTACATGTACACACACACACGTATGTGTGTGTATATATGTATATATTATTATATATACATATAGAATAAATTAAATACATGAAACATATCACAATAGTTTGTCGTGTAAAAAAAGACACAAGATTGTGTGTATTATAACAATTTCATATTACAAAATGTGTTCATTTCACAAAGTACAAAAGGATGATTATTCCAACAAATAAATTGTGGTTTTAAATATTTACACATAAATATTCTTTCATATATATATATGCAACACATATTTGTGAGTAGTGATTTAAATACCACTTATTCTTTTATATGTGATAGAGCTTTTTATTGCTTTTAATAAAGCAATATTTTCAGTTAGGAAATGCGTTTATTTTGTATTATGTCATATAACTTTGAAAAAAGAATGTTATGTTTGACATTAAATGTGAGAAGAAAACTATTATCATGTGTAGAACGTTTAAAATACTTCATGAAATGTTTGGAATGTTTAAGTCTGATTTCCATTATTTCACTTTTCTTCATTTCTTTTCTGAGCATTTCCGTGTAAAAAAATAGTCGCTCTTATTCAAATTTGCAACAAGACAATAATAATAAATAAACAATTAAGAGAAAAACATGGCGAGAATAGTTTCAATTATCTTGAATTTTTGTTATCTGTAATTTCGTTATTCTCGTTCATCTCTTTAGACTCTGACTTTTTCAAATCTATATCTGGATATTCATCCTCAATGTACCTAATGGAATCATGGTCTATGTTATTGTCGCCTGTATTTTCGCACGTATCTATCAACCATCCTTGATTACTGTCTATCTCTCTAGAAACAACAAGAAAAAGCTCCTTCTCCTTGCTGTCTATCTGGTCCTTTAGATATATGAGTAAATCGTTGTCCTATATAAGATGCAACATAGTTAATAATTACTTAAATTTAATATGTTAAAATATATGTGTACATATACGTTACAAGAATCCAAATAATTATGTCATTAAACTTGTGTAATAAAAATTATGTATGATCTTGTATTAACATCTGTTAAAGTTCAAGGCTTAGATCTGCATCTCTCTCTCTCTCTTAGAAACTTCCATTTGAATTCTTGATCTTCATATGTTTTCTGGTAAAAAGTTTATTATATCGTAATCACCTTTCCTATTAATTGCGGCGAGTCCAATTTTGAATCAAGATTGTAAAAGGCACCATGAATCTTTTTCAGAGCAATCCAGTGACGCCGTTTCAAGGGAAGTAACACAAAACCCAACTTATATTCAGTTGGAACATTAAGTATAAAACCTTCTATGTTATCTAAGCGAAGACACTTAGGATCTCTAAAATAGAAATAAAACTTCATAAATAATGATCCAATTTAAACATATCTAAATAAACAAATGTAAAAGTCACTTGTTTCTACATGTGCAAATGTTGTATACAGACCTACGTTTATCAAACCACACAGCTTCTCGCCCTCTTCTTTGGAGGGCAGCCATAATAACATTAATATCATAGTTGCCAAGTCCAAGTAATGACTTATGAGGATTGATCCAAACATCGGGACTCAAGCTATAACAGATTTGATCTAATTCTTGCTTGCTGAAATCACGTTCTTGAAATAGGTTGTTGAGTGCATGTAACGCACAGAGTTCCTTCACCTACAATTCAATTCGCAACTGTCAAAAAATACGTTAAACGCATTGATTTTACAAAACAGTTGTTTGTTTTTCATAGTAAAGCAAATGTCACAGATGTTTAACTTGTTGTGTCAGTACATTTCTTGTGTATCTCATGACAACGTTTCTGCTCGATAGGTGTAATGTGTAGCAATAATACAGAAATAACGTGTAATAACATTAAAATTACTTGTCGCTCATGATATATGGATCCGGTCATATCAGTAGCTGCGCTTGCAACCATTGTAAGCTACATAATTCCCTTCGACTTGTGAATATAAGGAAAGATTGACTCGCTGACGCTTCCTTTTCGTGAGAATCTCTTTTGAAAAACACACAGATCTAACACATGATCAACGCATTAACAATACCGATAATTGGCGCGATTACGTTGTTTTATAACAAACGATCTCATTTGCCGAATACGCAGCGTCAATGTTGTACATTCGAATTTATGAAGACGCGACAATTTCAAGAATGTAGTACGCGGAATTGCGCAATGAAAATCTCAATTGACACGGTCACACCACGCCGAAGACGTGACAGATCAACGACAATTAACGTATCAACGAAAATTGACATTTGACAACCGTCTCCTCACATAGCAGACAACAGTGTGGAATGATAGAAAGAAGTTCAGCTGCGTTCCGATATTCATTGCCAATACTAAAAATCTATACTTCGCGTCACGTGTGCTGTAGATTTTAGTACTGGCGAATGTCGGAACGCAGCCTTTATTAAATGCGCACTGAGATAATTCGCAAGGGACTGGCCAATCGTATTGGTGGATCAGATAGAGAAGAGAATCAAGTCTGCGCATAGAGGAAGAAAAACTGGCAAGATAGGGGTAGCGTTAGCGCGGGAACACCCGCTAGCAGCCAATGGCTGTAGAGTAGGGGGTCTTCTGGTGGGGAAACAATAGCCGCAAGTTGGAATCGCAAAATCCCCAGAATTGAACCAATCGGCTTGCACCATTGTGAATCCGGCTTTGCGGACAAGAATGTGCGTGTGGCGTGAGTGTTCGAGCGACCGCGGGCAATCGTACAAGTTTCCGGTGTACTTGTTGTAACGGGGTCTACCGTATGTACCTATGGTTTGAGTAATTGTCACAGTTGCTCCGTGTTTTTGTGTGAAATATGCCACGGTTCTGCGCGGCCTAACAACGAGACGAGATTTCAACAATTCGCCGTACGCATCATATAACTCCGGTACCGATCGTCTGACGTTACTCCCTCATAACCGCCAAAACTTCTACATAAACAGAAACGCCATCTTGTGCGTTGATGTTGATATTTTCGTAAATTCGGCAACGCTCGCTGTTTGACTTAATGGAAACTTGTTTCACGCGTTAAATAGCACGCGTGATGCGCGCCGCCGCGAAGTTCCTGTTCAAGTTTTTGAAACCTTTTTTTCTAGATCGGACGTGATATCATATTGTCAGAAAAGAATGTTTGTGTCACGCTATTCGCCAATGTGGTTAAACTTGTGCAGCAAAACATTTTACTGGATATTTTCCGATCTTTTCTTGTTTCTTTTTCCTTTGATTTCACATTATTTAGTATAATTAACTCATTAACTCAATTACAGACTGACGATAGAAAACTACAAGAACCATGTTTTATGCACATTTTGTGTTGGCCAAAAAGGGGCCTCTGGCCCGTATATGGTTGGCTGCTCATTGGGATAAGAAATTGACTAAGGCACATGTATTTGAAACCAACATAGAGAAGTCAGTGGATGGTATACTTCAACCAAAGGTAAATATTGTGGTAAACTGAGAGATTTGATCTCCATATATTATTTAGTTCTTTGGTTTACTTGTCAATCTCTACAACTATTTAATATTAAATCAGAATATATCATTTTGTTATAATTACTTTTATTTGTTGTAGGTTAAAATGGCTCTAAGAACATCCGGACATTTATTATTGGGAGTGGTGAGAATCTATTCAAGGAAAGCCAAATATTTACTGGCTGACTGCAATGAGGCTTTTGTAAAGATCAAAATGGCCTTTAGGCCTGGCATGGTAGATCTACCAGAAGAACATAGAGAAGCAGCTGTAACAGCTATCACATTACCAGAAGTATTTCATGACTTTGATACTGCTATGCCAGAGCTTAAGTAAGAGTGATGAAAACTTTGTTCATAAATTTAATAACAGAATATTTTATATGACTTATTTTTGATATCTATCTTTGTTACTCAGGGATGTTGATATTGAGGCTCAGTTTAGTTTGAATCAATCTAGAGCAGAAGAAATAACTATGAGAGAAGATTATGGCAGTTTGTCTTTGGTTACACATGATCAAGGTTTTGGTGATATGAGTTTTGATGCAGAACCACCAGAATTGCTACGACATGGCAGTGGCATGGAGCCATCATTAGATCAAGTATTTATAATATTCCATTTTTTAATACTTTTATTTTCTTTATATAACATAAACGTTAAACATTCTATAATTTAAGTTAATCATTTAATAATCTGTGCGTTTTTAGAGTCATATGTTGTTCAGTGATGGTCCTGGTATAGAAACCGCATTGGAACAGAAAGAGAAAGAGCCAGTAGCGGGAACATCTTCTACAGCCCAACCTATGGACATTGATACACCCATTAGAGACGATGGTTTTGGTGGCCATCTTGGTCAAGATATCATATGTATGATAAACATTTATCATCTTTTTGTAATCACATTTGATCGCGATTGGAAATAATTGTAATTTTCACAAAATTTTTTTAGCGGGTGGTCTTTTTGAAGGCGGCTTGTTTGATGAAGCTCCAATGGGCGAAGTACCTGTACCTGAAGTTAGTTCAATAACCGAACAACAGGAAGCAGGTGCGGCTCCAGGTGCTGCTGCTTCCGTGCACGATGAATCTGATGAAGATATGGGCGATCACTTTGGTGGTCCACCATCTCCAATGGGAGGCATGAGGTATTCATTTATTTGCTCTCTAGAATGGTTTCCAGATTTTAACGATCAAACTATAAATATGTGATTACTAATTTATTGGATGCGTAGCTCTGATGGCTCTAGACCGGCTACACCAGCTGCAACGGGAGAAGAAATTGAGGGAAGAATAAGCGTTGCCAGTCGACGTTTTACACCAGCTCCGCCGGTCATACCGGAAGAACACGCTATTGATAATGTTGAAGAACAGCCACCTTTACAGGATCAAACCACATTGCTACATGATGAAGAAGAAAGCTTTGCGTTAGCACCGATCGACGCGTCAGCTTTGAAAGGTAAATGTTATGTTTGTTACAATATTGATGCTTATTTTTTTTAGCAACTACTAGAGAATCTATTGTCTGTCTTGCAGGTTTCACAAAAGCTAAGCGCAAGCGTAAGCTCATCGTCGATGAGGTGAAAAATATTTCTGGTGAAGAAATGAAGGCACAGCTATCCGACACCAGCGATATTGTCACGACATTGGACTTGGCACCACCTACGAAAAGATTAATGCACTGGAAGGAAACGGGCGGAGTCGAGAAGTTGTTTGCTCTGCCAGGAAGACCTATACCAGCTCGCGCTCTATTTAAGGTAATGCTACGTCGTACTATTGAAATTATCGCAACTTTCATAAAGATAATATATTTTTTATCATTAAACATTATTGCAACAGAATTACCAGAGACATCTGACAAGCAAGTCTTATGATCACGAAGACTTTGGACGACTTGGAGCTGAGGATGATAACATGTCTTTGGAACAGATGAGAGATGCACCAGAAGGAGAGGCATCGAACACTTTAGAACAAAGTGTTCTCACTAAACGTACGGGACGAAAACGAAAAGCGGCGCAAGACGATGAGATTCACGATAATGCGTCAAAGGTATAAGAATATCTTTCTGAAAAAAAAAAAAAAGTAATTTTAATAACACAATGTATACCAATGTAAATGTTATTATATTTTGTAGAAAGCACCTCCAGCAGAGGTCAGTCAGCCTCCTGCTGAGGCAGTGGAGATACCGAGCATGATTACACAACATAGTCTCCCTGGAGAAACGCAACCCGATGTACCTTTGCCAGCGGAACCGTCGGTTTCCGATATGAGCAGTATTGTGCCTTCTGCGGAATCGTCAGAAGTACCGCCGACCACTGAAGCGCCTTTGGCGAGCTCGGAAATTGCGCCAGCTGAAGTCGGCTCGATACTCGGCACGCACGAGGAACAACAAGTATCTCCCGCGCAGACACAAGAAGCCGCCAGCGTTGCGCAAACGTCCGATATGCCGCAGATGGAAAACATGGGTTACGATCAAGTAAGTTGGCACACATATTCGCCGTAATATTCTCGATTGAAATTATGCTGTCATTATCAAAAACTTATCGATATCATGTGATTCTATCAGACACAACCACAAGTTTCATACATGGGTTATGACGAGCATCATCCGCCAGCACATACACCTGGTGCAATTTCTGAAAGAGGACCTGCCACACCATGGAATCATGAAGATTACGAGTTCCCACCTTCCGTAGGACCGGTAATTTAGTTTATTTAAAAATATTTTTATATCACAGACGTGTAGATAGCATGAGAATATTTCTTTCTAAACAAAATATTAATTGTGTGTGTTTATCATTTATTATATTTTTCAGCAAGAGGAACAACAAGTGGATGAGACATATGAACAGTTCGAGGAACGCGTTCTTAACAAAAGAGCAGCGCATATGTATCATGTTATTAAGAACAAACTAGATACCAAAGATAAATTAACGCTATCAGAAATGGCGTACAAAAATAATCGCAAACAGGTAAGTGGAAAGCGCCATAAAATTTATTTCGATGAAAGAATTTTTCTTATTCAAATAATTCTATTTTATTGCAGGTCGCGCAGAAATTTTACACATTGCTGGTTCTAAAGAAGTTCCAAGTATTAGAAATCTCCCAACAAATGTCATATGCTGAGATCGTAGTCACAAAAGGACCAAAATTCGAGAACCCGTCATTGTAAAAGGTATTTTTTCTAGTTTGAGTATTGGAATATGACAGAAGAGAAAAGTATTCGCATTCATCCCTCGCAGAAAAAAGTATCAAAATAACATTTAGATTTTTTGTTTCACAAATTTAAGTAAATATTAAAGCAGCGTTTTTCAACTGGCGTGCCGCGAAAGTTTGAGAAAAGATCAAAAAGAAGCAATAAAAAATTAAAGAATAAGCGAACAAATTGAATAAGAAGTCAAGCAAAATAAAAAAATATTTATCGAAATTATCTAGTTATATTGTGATTGTTCTATTTTTCACTTGAACAATATCTATCACTGTAATAACCTACTCACACATGTTTAAAAGTTTTTGAAACATTGAAACTTCTCATCGGATGCTTTCCATTTATTGTGACTCGAGTTAGCTGAAGTGAATCTCTCAGTAACTTTGCGTAACAAATAAAAAGCATTTATTCGCGCAAACTCATAGCAAAAGAAGAGTTAGTAATAAAGTTGACTTCACTGACACACAACGACACAAATCTAACAAAAAGTACAAATGATATCAGAAGTCAACTCGCGTCGACTTGAGCGACTAAACAGAAAGCATCCATTTATAGATCAGATCACTATTTTATTCATAAAATTTTCTTTGTTATTTCTTTGAGAGAGATAGAGTGTGTGCGTGTGTGCGTGTGTGTATAGAAACGGAGAATGAAAAAGAAACTGATGGTGTGCCTTGATACGATTAGCTCTTGTTTAGTGTGCTGCGAGTTGAAAAACGCTGCGCACGAAATTCATTAAAAGAATTCAGTAATTTTATACACAGAATACTATATTAAGAATACTTCACTATTTCATTATAGATCCCTGGTTTAGGAAGATGCACATTGAACACTGTGTAATTATATTGATCACATTGCATTTCTTCATACGTACGCACACAAAACACACACATACATGCTGCAGACTACTTTTTTAATTTAGATGAAATATTTTTTTTTTTTCTGAATTTCTATTGTTTTAAAATCGGTCATCAATCATATAAATCCGAACAGGGTTTTGTAAATAGACTTAGTAAATAGTCAAAGAATATTTTACAACATCGCATTATAATAACATCTTAAGTCTATTAAGTCTATATTACAAGAAGGTCCAAACAACTGCATAGACAATGCTATTGACATAGGATAAACACAATTTTGATATAAATTACTTTTTATAGATTAAAAAGTATTTAATAATATGATATTTTAATGTATAAGTCATATGTATTTCTAGTTATTAATTTATGTGCGATCCAAGAAAATAATTGAATTTATTTATAGTACTTATAAATACTTATAAATAAATACTATTTACTTGTAATGTGAAACAGTTATTAATGGAAGAGTTACTTTGGTTGCGAATAATAATTTTATGTATTATTTTTCTATCGTCAGAAAAGTATAATTTTTATTTATTTTTTTTTTTATATATGGGAGAAGAATAACATACAAAGAAACTGAATAGTTACTATTAATCACGAAACACAACAGAAGCAAACCAAGAATTATAGAAATTTGCAATTGTTTTACAATACTTTACTTACGACTAAAATTGATATTGGTTTCATTCAAAATACTTTTATTAAAAATATTTTGTTCATTAATAGTCTAAAGAAGAGAACAGATAGAGAACAAAAGCGATTTTGTTACGCATAATCTAAAACGTTTTAATTATGGTGCTAGCTATTTCCTGGAAGAAAATAGTGTGTACTATAATTTACCTTATAGAAATTTATTACTGGTGTAATCAAAATAATACTTATTTTTCGAATATTATAATCACTGTTGAACAATGCTTCTATTACTCAAAATAAATATTATTGTAGTAACACCAGTAATAAATTTCTGAAAAGAATGTCAGAGAAATAATTTATTGATTTGTTGTTGTGTTTGTAAGACTGTCTCTTATGTAGTACACAAGCATATTATACAAAAAAATCGACATATTTTAACAAACTAATCATTTGTTATAAAAAAAACTTTACAGCAAAAGTCGTAAGTTTGCATTGTAAATATAGAAATAAAAGTAGCAATTAAGATATAAAAAGCAGTTTATAAATATGTGTCATCAAACTTGAAAAACTTAGCATAATAGCAAACATATTATTGTAAATAAGATTTATTTATTGCATCACTTTTCACTCATAAAAATTAGATATCGTTTATAGACGATTTTAGACACGAGTTGATTATCGTTTATAAACGATTATATAATATACGTATATATATATGTGTGTGTGTATATGTATTAAATATACATATCATAATACTTAAAACTGTTATTCCGTTATTTTCCATTAATAAACTGTTGTATTAACTATACAATAATATTATATAAAATACTTTCTTATGTAAGTTACTGAAACGTTTATTTGTAAGCTGTCTTTTATAATGTGCGCGATATTAAAACAACTGAGGTTTAAAGCTTACTTTGGCATTGTGTGAAATTTATTAATAACTGCATGTGACATTTTTGTTGTATAGAACATTTACACACATACACGTTACATATTTTTTTGAATCATGACTGAAGATTTAAATACGTATCATGTTATTCGAAACACGTTTAGTATTACATTTTTTGGATAGTATATAGACATGAATAATTTTTATTACAATGTGATCTATCACTGTAAATATATATCGTGGTTTTATCATACCAATTAAAAAAATCTCTTTAAACATAAAACTTATTCCTATAAATCACAGAAATGTAAGTTTAGCATGTCCCATCTTTTAAAATGATAAAAACTCATCCTGCAATCCCTATAGGAAGGATGCTATCACACTTTTTTCCCTTGAGCGATAAAATGACTTTTCACGTAAATTTTATTATTACACAATACATGATCTGAATCATGCTTAGTGATATTCTTTTTTGACGTGTTAATGCAAACATAAAGCACATTATATTATTAAAAAAGCTTTATTTCAAATTGGTTTTATGCGTACACAGAATCGAACTGTGTGACATACATGCGGTAATTGAACTATAAACTATATACTTAGTACTAATTAAATTGTGTAACTGTCGTTTATTAGTCCGTGAAATTTGCGTGTGCCAGATTTACAATCTTTTTTTTTTCTTTTTGTTTTTTAAATGCATCATATTTTTGTAACAGATACAAATATACTTTATGATATTACTCTTCCAATTCGCCAGCTTCCATAGCGTCCTGATAAGATTTGCTTTTCGACGGCTCGGGATCCAGTTTGATCATATCGTCAATTCGAAGAATAGTTATTGCCGCTTCAGTGGCAAACTTCAAAGACTTGATCTTTGAAATAGCCGGTTCTAACACACCGGCTTTTTTGTTGTCTCGTATAGTTCCTGCGATTAAATCGAGTCCCACCCTGCACAAACATAAGAATAAATTTTTTGATTGATCACAGTAACTTGTAAATACAATTAAAGTTACACAAAAATTAGGAAACAAAGTTACCATTTCAGATCAACGAGATCCGGTTTCGTTATGCTAGAATTGTGATAAGCCCGGAGCTTGGCGACGAGATCGGTCGCGTCTTGCGCTGCGTTTACCGCTAACGTTTTCGGTATAATTAATAAAGATCGTGCGAATTCTGCTATAGCCAGTTGTTCTCGAGAACTCTGTAATAAAGAAATATATAAGTATCCATGTCAATACAAGAGAAGCTAAGAGAAAAGATGTAAAATTCAATGAGACCAGTGATGTTGCAAAGTTTTCCAGATATATAGAAAGCGCAGCTTCCACGCAACCTCCTCCCGCGACGACGCTTTTGCTTTCCAGAACTCTTTTGACAACGCACAACGCATCATGTATCGAGCGTTCCATCTCATCGCAGTAATAGTCATTTGGTCCACGTAAAATAATAGAACTTGCCGTACGTGCCTTTGGGCTTGAGGAAAAAGTAATAAACATACATATAATTGATATAAAGAAATATAAAGTAAAATTTAAATCAATTTTTCTATCTATCAATAATATATTATTAAATATACCCTTTGATAAGAATAAGCTCGTCGTCACATATCATTTCTTGTACCACCTCAGCTGCTTCTCCTAAGAAACTAGCGTCAAAACTCTCCTCCCCTTCCATATTGGTCAGCGAAGTTAGGAATTGCGCACCTGTAGCTTTAGCAATTCTCTTCAGATCGGCTTTCTTGCATCTACGTACTGCCATAACTTTAGCTTCTACAAAATACTACAAACAAAAGAAATTTGTGTATTGCGTTCGTTTCTAAAAACAAAAATCATCTAAACCGATTATCAAACACACTGACTGTACCTTCAAGCTTAAATCGTCAATACCACCGGACAAAAGAATAACATTGGCCCCAGTAGCGAGAACTTTCTGAATGCGTTCCTTCGTAATATCTGCTTCTCGTTGACGTATTGCTTCAAGTTTTTCGGGATCGGTAATAAGTATTTCAACGCCCAACTTCATCTTTGCTTTCTGCAGTGAAAAATCGAGACACGCAATCTTTGCGTTTGCTATTCTTTTCGGCATCGCTTGGGAAGCAACAGTACAATTCAAAGCATATCCCTGAACCAGAATCGATTCTCGAACGCCCTTTCCGTGAGCTTTCAGGACGTTGACCGCTTTGATCGGATATAAGAAGCCGCCTTTGCCATCGGAGATCTTCACCGCATTAGCGGCGTCGACTACCATGTTGCCAAAGAACGTATCATCCCTAATTTTTAATCATGAAAAATATTTTACACAATTGCTTATCGCTAATAGTTGCAAAATAGACTGATAAATAAATAAATTCTTGAATAACATCAAAAGGACATACGCTCCGATAATTTTGCTGGACATAGCTGTCTTTGCGACGTTGACTAAACAATCTCTTCCAAGTTCATCTACACTGACGGTCAAATGTTCTTGAATATATTTGCACGCCTCTCTGGAAAAATTAATTTTATAAGAAATAATTATACAATATAATAATATGTCTTTTATCAAATTTGTATAAAGTTTTTCATATATAACAAGTTGACAATAGAAATTTATTTATTATATGACATTTACTTGCAAGCAAGCCTATAACCACTGATGACTGAAGTTGGGTGGATCTTTTGTTTCACAAGTTCATCTGCATTTTTCAAAAGCTCAGCTGCCACTATTACCTAACAAGCATGTAAAATATAATCAGAAAAACTATATTATTATCATCTTTTTTAAATACACAAGTAGAAATAAAACACTTACAACAGAAGTGGTGCCATCTCCAACTTCTTCATCTTGTAACTGAGCTAGTTCAACTAAAACTCTCGCAGCTGGATGTTCCACTTCTAACAGACGTAAGATTGTTGCACCATCATTGGTAACAGTGACATCCTGCAGAAGTTTATATTCAGTACTATTTTTTCTTTCAAATCTGTTTTTTTAATCATGTAAAATACAAGAATACATACACCAATATCATCAACCAGCATTTTGTCCAAACCAACTGGACCTAAAGAACTTTTAACTATATTCGCAATAGCACAAGCAGCCATAACTGAAAAAGAAAACATTGATATATCTCACTAAGTGCATAATATTGAATATTTATATTTGTTTTGCATAAAATAATAATTATTATGTTTATTTATATTATGACAACATCATGTAATTTTGTGATCTTACACATGAAGATTAAAATAGCAACTTTTACAAAAGTTTGAGATATTTATATATCGTTTTTTTTTATATTTGCAATCTCCACGTCTTTTAACAAAATATAATAAGTAATTAATGACATGTGACAAGTTTTGGAAGTTTCGAGATGCGGGTATAACCAAACACCATGTCGTCCGTGTTCTTACCATTTTCTGTACGCACCGGTGCTCCAAACTGCCGGCTTCCTGCAACGACTAAAGGACTTGCTACCGTTGACATTGTTAATAAATCGCGGTTACTTTAATACAATTTGATAATACTTATTCACAAGATCTTTCGAAGATGCGGTAGCTCAGAAGACAAGTGAAAGAAAGATAATCGCGTATCAGACTCCACGCTGACGCTTCCACAAAATAATAATAATAATAGTAATCCATGAATAATCGCACACATGACGATCAGCACTTGGCTTTCTTTCCTTTTACGGTCAAGCTCGACGTAACTTTCTATTGGTCACGCTAAATTTCGTTCTTGTACGCGATTGGTGACAGTTGAACAACAAGATGTGTTCCTAAAACATAGTTAAGAAAACTTTCCTGGTTGTGAAAATCAGACCTAAAAATAAACGAACACAAAAGAACTTGATTTGTGTACGTAAATTCCGTTCGAACGCGCTATCAGCTCTATTGCGTCATTAAATCTTCGTTTTATATCTAATGAGAATGATGGAGAACCGCAGGCACCGCAGGCAATCACACCACAGATAACGCGGCCGTAACGAGCGGGCGTGTATGTTACATATGTGTTATAAATGCTTTGTCAACACTTGTCGAAGAGGTACATAGAGCGGAAATCTGTCATATGACAAAGTAGGCAAAGATACATATATATGTATTATCATAAATATATGTAAGCACGCATGTTTCTTTTGTATACACATATAGTTTTGTTGCGTATTTATTTATATATTCCACTGGTTCTATCCGGCTCTTTGAGTGTTGAATTCTACTCGCACGAATGTTTACTTATTTTTAAATTTTTTTCACTGTGATTGTACTTTGATAGGTTACACGTTCTCTCAAGACGTTCTGTGAAGCCGGAAGAACGCCAAGTGTAGGATTTAACAGAGCATCACTACAGTATCCAATGTTCCCAGAACACGAGTTTTTAGGTTAAGTGAATGTAATATTTTATATGCTTTTTCACACTTATCTCTTACTATTTATAAATACACAATGATTATGTATGTAAATGTGTGTGTATACACATATAAACTAGATGTATGTACTAGATATAAAGTGTTAAACAATTTTCTTTACAAATTCAAGTAATAAAAGACCAAATATAAGTAAGAGACCACTTGTGAAAATAGTATATAGTTTATTGTAACTGTTATAACATATTTTGGATATAGAATTTATTTTTGAGTGTGGGATATTTTACAGAAGACAGTAATATACTTCCTGAGCTTTGTGATGATCTGTTTCAATCATGGAGCAATGAATTAGGAATATCTATTTTACCAGACAAAGAACCACCAATACATAACTATGATAAAACCACAAGTGAAGAAGAAGCAAAAGATTTTCTTGACTTCTCAATGTTTAAAACTATTGATACAGGTATATATCACAATATGATGATTTGTAAGATATAGTTTGTATTTATTTATTTATTTTTTTTTTCTGAATTTTTGCAGACTTGGACGACTTTATAACTGATCCAAAAAGTGAATTTAAATTAGAACCTGAAAGTCCTTATACACAGTTTCCATCATCACCTAGTAGCCTTAGTTATTCAGAATCTAATGATTCAGACAAACAATTAACAATATGTTCAATACAAAAGATACCAAACTCTTTGATACAAAATACAAACACAGGCACAAAGGTAAACACTTAAGATGCATTCAATCTGTACACTTATACATGTAACAAAAATAGAAATCAATTGGTAACTCAATATGTTCTATTTTATTTCAAGATCACTGATTTCTCTTTCACAGCATGCAACTTTGCCATTTCATTTGTCACCTCTACATGTATCAGACACAGTGCAATTTATGCAACCTATAAAGAAAGAAAATGGTAAACATACGAAGTATATTCTCCCAAAAGAAGAATCTAACAAGCAAACTAATATAGATTTCCAGCCTATGGATATTACACAATGTATAGAAGAAGGTAAATATGTTGCTACAAGGTTTTTCAGAGAGAAATGCATGTTAAATACATTTTTACAGGCAAGCCCCAAAGTGCTGTCGCCTTTCGAGATTGTATTACTATTACACCAAATGTTAACTCGCAACATGTGTTGTATCCCGTGAAATTTCCAACGAACAAACAGAATATACAGAACTCTTTAAACACTGATTCGGTAAAATCAAAAGTCACAGTATTACCACAGAATGTGAAAATAATCAAGTCTGTACCAAATGCTAGTCCACCAAGTGCAGAGTCGGCGACTCCTATCCTTTTAAAAAATAGCAGTGTATTATGTAATAAAATTGATGTCGCAAGCAAACCGAACACCATGAATTACATGCAGTTCCAAGTAGTGCAGAATAAAACACATTCCCCGCCGTTAATCGTGAAGAACAAACCAGTCACTTACGTGGATACACTGAGAAACAGTGAAGAGTGCAATTTAAGGGCACTAAAGAGACAGCAAAGAATGATAAAAAATAGGGAATCTGCCTGTCTTTCACGAAAGAAGAAAAAAGAATATGTGTCCTCTTTGGAAAAAGAAATATCGGAGTTAAAGGAAGAAAATATACAACTCAAATTGGTGAGCAAAATCTATATTTTAGAATTGTAATTAGATCATGCAAATTTATTGAGTAGATTTTCAAATAAATATCACACTTTTGTATATTAGGAAAACAAAACTTTAAAGAAACTAATAACATCATTGAAAGACCGTTGCACGTGTATCAGAGATGATAAACTGTTTGGAAATTTAAGCAAGAGTTTCAAGCGAAATAAGAAATTAAAGATTGCTTTATGTGGTTTCTTTATCTTAGTATTCAAGATCAGTTTGTGGGAGTAAGTTTTACCGTCTACATGCATTATCTTTGCGACATAATCTTGTCATTTAAGTTAAATAACATTATTTCATATTGTGTGTTCTTACAATGTGTCTGTTATACAATAATGTCTTTTTGAAGAGCGAAAACGTATTTTATAGCAACCATTTACCAGCCAATAATTCATCCTTGGCAAAGACAAAGATACCTCTAAAGGGCACGTATTTTATTACCGAAGATGCTGATTTATCGATAACCATGCCAGAGATTGGATATAAAAGCAGGACGTTGTTATCTTGGACGGTAAACGAAAACGATAATAATGTAGAAGACGGTTTCAACAGAAGCATACCGGCACTGAAATGTCCGATGTACATCAACCAGTCCGAGTCCGATCGTTTGGACAGTGAGTTGAGACGTTGGATTGACAGTGAGGCTGATCGAGATAATCGAAGTGCATTGAAAAAAGTGAACTTGGAAAATAAATTGTTGGTAAGAAACGGACTGTTGTCGAGATCGTCATTGGAAGAGAGACAAAAAAAGAAATACTTTTCGCGAGACAGACCAATAAAAACTGTGCAAAAAATGATTGATATTCCCGATCGATATTCGAACAATCAGGCGGTCGAAGTCTTTTCTCCGACGTTGAGTAAACATGCTTCATTATTCGAAGCCTTGGGCAGAAGAGAAGATACGTTTTATGTGGTTTGGTTCAGCGGAGAACATTTATTACTGCCAGCCTCGCAGAAAAATGACACAGCTAGACCTAAAATGTCTCTAGTTCTACCAGCTGTGTCTATAGACGGTAAATAACATCAAATATCACATAAAACGTACTTAGAAATATACTAAAATACTAATTCTTCCTACTCTCTATACCACAGGTACATTTTCGACATCGCCTAATCATATAACAATGATGCAAATCGATTGTGATGTAACCAATACGCAACTACTGCACTTACAACAGTCGATCATACCTGTTCACTTGCGAAACAACAAGTTTACAAGTCAATCAAATCGGCGCCACTCTGTCGAAGATACGGTCGAAACGTTCACAACCAACATGACTAAAAGCTTCAAACCGTATTTCATGAGAAAAAGCAAATTAAAAACTTTGACGTAGGAAGCACACTATATAATGATTATGTGATGATTGACACGTATTTACAAGTGTATGCACAAATCACGTAATGATTTAGGTTTGTACATAAGAGAAAGTACGTTCCTAGTCTTCCGATACAGAAAACTTACGACAGTGGTATATTATAAAGAGATATTAATTATATAGAGATTGAAGTGTGATTTTGTTATTGCAACAATTGATATATATATATATTATTAAAATAACTGCATTTCACGATATATTGTGTGTATATACATTAGTAAAAAATTATACCAAAATACATATATACATATACACGGATAATTTTTAAATATTTATTTTAAATCTGGCGTGGAACTTCCCAAGTAACATTGCAAATCTGTCAATGTCGATTGAATCAGTTTGGCTTTAATGGATGGTTTACCTAATCGTTGATGAGCAGTGTAACGATGGCAGCCACCAAAAGAATAATAATAATCACCACCTACATACAATTTATCTTTAAGAAATTTGTTCTTTTATACAATTTACACAAAACGCAGCTTTACAAATTACCTTCTCTTCCCTTGATCCACAAAACATCGATGGGCGGTACCGTGTGTTCGGTGTCCGCATTTCTCAACGAGCTCATTAGACTTTGGACTTTATCCTCGTTTACTTCGGCAGGAAAAGGTCTGATAATTACATTCATTGGAATATCGTGCACCTCGGCGTTAATACTCGAATGAATCGAGCTGGATATTCGGCACGCGCTTTTGCGTATCATTTTCTCTTGGTTAAATTCTCTTGCAATGAGTAATGCACACGCATGTGCATGAACAATTGTTGAAATGTGATCGAATCGTGTTCACGTATAATAATATCCAATTATATATTCACATCCAATCATATACAATTATTTACATAATTTCTTATATTAAAATATCAATTATTATCATTAAAGCTGTTGCACGTGACAAAATTTTACTCGTAATTGTAAGATTACGATTAGTCATAAGCAAACCAACCAATCATAGATCAGCATTCTAGCTTCTATAATACTGATCTGTATAATAATCGATTAAATTGCTTACGACCTTGCGGTTACATTTCAAACTTTTTCATATGTAGTTTTATATTTCCAAAACGCAACTGCTTACAAGTTGTGCAAATTATATCAATTACCTAATGTTTTATGCCAAATCTGTTTTATTACAATGTGTATCAATATGTATATACATTGCTACAGACTAGTAGATTCATGACCAAGATCATAATCGCAGTACATTTTAACAGCACCGAGTTTTACATTATACAAGAATTTTCATAAAATTTACTTGTTTAAATACAATCACGTATTCTTTGGTACCATGACATCATAACCCAAGTAACACATAGCAGCATAGTGCATCAGCACAAAACTGAACACGTACAAACCAAAGTCGCGAAATACCAAATTAAAAAATGCAAAGATGGTTTTGACTCTATTAACTACATTATGTTGAATATTACACAGAAGTAACGCAGCATACAGTAAACTTCCTTCTTGCATATCTTGCAATTTGTCGCACACAGACAAGCGAGCCAGCATTAATGCAAAATAAGGAATAACTGCCTGTAAAGCATTAATAAATATTACATATACATGTTATTAATGTTTAAATGTTTCAAACAATTAACAGAAGCGAGATTACCTGGCCTAAAAATAGATTGTCTAATTCTAGAATTAATAAAACATTGACAATTACAGCCAGAACAACAAGACTGACACGATTAAATAACAATATGTGCAGTAAAGATTTTCTCTTAGACAATTGTTCTGTTGAAGATATATTTGTGGATTCAGGAGTGTCATTTGAAATTTCATTCTCATCGAATCTTGTATAATCTTGCTGTTGAGTTGCTTTACTATTGACATTATATGTACCATTTCTGATATCATTATCTGCCAAACTTGATATTGCTTTCGAACTATTGCTTTTTACTTGCAAATTGTTATCTGTAAAACATGTAATTTCAAATATGTAAAATCTTAAAAAATCTATAATAGAAGTTTTTTTATATATATACAATTATTATATACAGTGTTTCAAAATTCCAGTAGTAAATTTTAAAGCACATCTATGGTTATTTTCTAATTGTGTTTATAAAGAGTTTTTCTTTTTGTTGTACGTAGAATTTTATCAAAACAAAAAGTACATATTTGTTAAGAGTTCTTTATTTACTGCATTTACCTTTTGTTTCATCTAGATTGCTCCTTCCTGTAATTTTACGTAAACGACTTTCTGCATTTTCCAAAATTTGCCGTCTTCTTGCTTCTCTTCTGGCATTTGACTCGGCCATTTCATCCAATTATATTTATATATATATATATATATATATATGTAAAAGATATGTAAAGAGGAAAAATAAAAACAATTGTTTTATCGTGATTTATAGAATACCCATCTGCAAATTATGCATTAAACACCAAGTCATGTTAAGTCAAATAAAACCAATTTGCACTATCGATCATTTACAATACAAATAAAATGAAGTTTTATGCGATGTTCAATTATGCTGTCAATTCTGATTTTGTAACAATTCTTTGTTGTTCTTGCTATATATCCTGTTGTTTTAATTCTCTCAATATATATTCTCTTTATTTATCTTTTTTCCTTTAACTTCACCTTTTGATATTCTCATGGGATTTGTGTTCATGATGATAAAAACTGGCCTGAAAGAAAGTTACCACAACTCCACCAATGTGATTGGTCCGAGTTCTAGTAACTTTTTATAGACTCGAGTTGCAGGTCTCGCGGAATTAACCAATCACAATAGACGTGAGCAGAAAGTCAAACATTTTTTGGAAATTACACAAAATTAATTGATCCAATTCAGATAATAAATGCAAAATTGAAATTTGCAATTATTTGGGTAATTTAGTACGTCTGAAACATCAAGCGTTAAGAGTATCATTGCAATATCGAATTGAAATTGAAGGTAAAAATATAATAGATTAGATTATACAAATAATTTTTATTTTAATGACAGTATTGAAAGATGGATGCATAAATAACTACACACTCTGATGCCTGTAAATGTTTGGTAAAAAGGTATGCATATATGTATAAAAAGGGATCAGATGCGTTTGTTGTTGTTGCCACAGTGACGATCAGTAAGCAAATCTCTTTTTATCCACTGCATTATTTCTATAGAACAAGAAGGAAGAAATAAATGTTAGTTGCTGCAATGTGGCATATGATTAATAATCAACATTAAAAGCACACGTATTCATGTCAGGATATACTTCTTAAGTAAAGGTCAAATCAATAGACAAAACTAATAGTCAAAAAATGTAACATAAATTTATTACTTAAATTGTATATTAATGAAAATTACATATAATATATAAATGTATGTGAAACAAAAGATTAAATCAATGTAAATTGAAGTTATATGGGCAATAGAATGTTTGTTAATACAAAAAATAAGAAGGTAATGTTATAAAAATAAGAAAAACAAACTATTTTTGATATTATAAACAAAATCACTTATACATGAGATTTAAAACACAAAAGATTGATATCAAAAAAGCAGCTGTACCAATAAATACATACTCTCTTACCGTTTTCCAGTTTTGGCTAGTCTCTTTCAAAATTTTTAAAACTTTCTTCCACAGGGAAGCAAGATACTCATACACCTGTGTATAAGTACCACGAGACTGTACTATCGAGTTACTAGCGTTTTTTATTGATGTATCTCGACCATCATTTGAATACTTTGTGGCAATTTGTGAATCGCCTCTGTCATTATAAAGTATTGAGCTTTTTGTAGACTCAAACTGTTGATTTGCGTCATTTTCAAGTTTATTATGTGCGATATCAGTGCCCCAACCTATTTTAATGTTCTCTTTGTTTTGGGTGCTAATATCGGGAAGATCTGTAAAGACAGGCTCAACAATTTGCATACTAGTTTGGTTGAGGCACTCTGAATCTTATTCTTTATTTATACCAATGCTCATATTGCGTTTAGACTTAACACTGGACCTCAACAAGTCACGACGGCCTGCTTTGATCATGTCTTCCTCCCATTTTTGCAACTCAGCCTTATATTTATCTGTTAAATGCTTTGCTTGATTTATATATTTAGTTTTAACTTCCTTTGTCGTTTCTTTCCACTCTTTACTTATACTGCTCATCCAATCCTAGAATGAGACACATTATTTTTTTATCTGTATCTTAAAAACTTAAAACAAGAATTGAAAAAGCAAAAATATGTCTATGGCCTGTATATAAAAATATATCAAAATCATACAAGAGGCAAACTTACTTTCTGTGCTATTTCTGGATTTTTAGTACTCATTTTATTTTGCATGAATAAAAAAAAGGCAGACAATGGTCGTTTCGGTTTCCCAAGCTCCTCAAGTTTCTATCAAAAAAAAAAAAAAGAAACATATTTTATTTTCATTTTGAGAAGACTTAGGCCCGAATTCATAGTCGTCTCTCAGATCTCAGATCTCAGATCTCAAGAGAGAAGGAAAGAGAGAGAGAAAAAGAGAGGGAACTTTAGCATATTCTTTCTTTTCTTTGGCAAGTTCTTTCTTCATTAATTCTTCTTTAATTAGTATTTTCTGATCAGTTGTTAGAGAGTTTTCATAATCTATTAATTTTTGTTTATAAACAGAATATTGTTCTGTATATTGTTTCTGCAAATTTTGTTTTGCCACAGAGTCCAACTGTGTCCATTGCTCTGATGCTTTTTTTATAATGTCTTTATATGGATAGTCAGGATATTGGTTTTGTAAATTGCTTCGTACTGAGAGAAGATACTGCATAAATGGATTTAATGGTTTCTTTGGTTTTGATGGTAAAGCATCTGTACCATGCTTGAGTTTTGATGTCGCAGAATCTTGGGCTAATCTCCTAGAAAAAAGAATTTAACTCCTGAAGTACATATGAGATAAAATCTACCTCACACCTTTCATTTTCTAAGGTCCATGCTTATAAATTTTTTTTTTTTTCATTATGCAACCAGAATAGAACAAAGTATAGAAAAATAAACTGAAAAATGGTAAAGTATTCAAATATTCCACAATATACTTAGTTTGAAGAAAGTATATGTATACTTTAAGGGTTAAGAAGTTATCAAGCGCATTGTTTTTATAGGGTTAGGTTAGAACAAAAAAGCTTTTGGATTTTTCTTTTTTAGAGTAGATACTGTATTGCAGAATAAAGATATTTGAATGACATTTGTGTCAAATTTAGTTCACCTTATACAGAACAAGTTGATAGAGTTCGTGGGAAACAACAATCGCCAGGTCGCCATGATTATACACTGAGTTCAATGAGAGAAGAGAATCGGAGCGGACGAAAACTCGTCCGTTTCGCACATATCTCCTACCAGAACGCTCTCTTACTTCACAGCCATTAAGGCCTATCTACATAAGACGCAGACGCGGGTCGCAGGTCGCAAGTCTCGCGGAATTGTCCAATCATGTTCGCTGATTGACTGATTTGGAGAGTAAAGACTTCAGCCAATCAATATGGTAGCTGAGACGATTTAATTGGCTAACGCAAGTTACGCTCCATGTAAAAGCAGCCTTATTTTCGGTACTGAATGTGACCGCACCTTAACACAGTCTTACAAGACGTTATGTCATCTAGTAAACTCATCTACAAAATGGAGATTCGGTTGTTGCAAATGGCGTGTATATAAACGTACATCTTGTATGTGTCATTAAGAAAGTGATTTGTACAAGTTTTACTGTGTTTATTGGTGTTTTTCAATAAAACGTTAGTTTTTTCCCCCATTTAGAACTAATTTCGACTACTAAATATTTTATCCCAAATTGATTTCTCTTGTGCAAGCAAAATAAAATTTGAAACAGCTGGAGATGAGATAACATGTGCTTGAACTTTTTATTGTTACAGCTGTATTAGAGATATATAAAGAAATCGGTTATAGAGAAGAATACTTTGAATTTCAGTTACAGATTGAACACATTACAGGTTATTTCTTTTTTTTACTAAAACAAAGATGACGAGACAAACACTGTTCAGAATATTAAAATTCAAAATTTTCACCAATATGAATTTCAGCACTGACTTTTGCTTCCATTTTTATATCAACAAACAAGTCCAATGCGTCCATTAAGTTACTCCCGTACCAGGGATCAGAGATCCAATAGATATAGTGAAGACCCTGTTCCTTCTACCTCACGTTCAAGAACTGAAGAAGAGATCAAGAGAAGAAGAGAAGAATGGAGACGTCAGCAAGAGTTAGAGATGGAACATGAGAGATTAAAACAACAAAAAATTAGGGAATGGGAAAAAAAACGGGCGAAGGAGATGGGTAAAAGAAGCCCTAGTGACTCTCCTCCTTCTTCTCCTCATCATCATACAGGAAGATCTTCACCAAGTCAATATCTATCCTTCAAAGAGTGAGTCTTAGATAAACAACTGTAAAAAAACATCTTACTTAACTTTTGATCTAATTATTTAGCAATGTTTTTGAATGAAGATAAGTACAAATTAGTTTTGATAATATAAATTATCAAAACTTGAAGCCAGCTAGTAAAGAAATAAAAGAGATAAGACATTAAATAAGGTAACAAAAAGCCTTTTATTTATATTACAAAAATCAGCCTTAAGAAGTTACAGTTGCAGCTATATTGAGGGTGATATCAAGTGAGAAGTCCTGTGACTTTTTGTCACCAAGTGACAAATGCAAGTTTTTAGATTAGAAGAAAATAAATTTCTTCTTGCATACTATGAATAGTATTTATTAATGCATAAAACAAGAATTAAATTACTTAAAAAGAGTTTTCAGCTTATTAATACACCTACATATTTACCTATATATTTAATTATATTATAAGAAAGGTCTATTTTGACAAGAAATAAATATATAGAATATTTAATACCTACAGTACTTGCATGATATAAGTTAGTCAAAAAAAGTTATAGAAATAAAACATTTATCAACTGTTTTTGTTTTGCTTACAAAGACACGTTCATGCAAAGTTATTATATATGAATACACAACTTTATTATCTCTTATGCCTAATAACATGGAAAAAGATAATAGGAATTGATAAAAGTATTTTTTAAAGGCTTCAAATATATCTTACATCAGATATCCTTATATAGCAAGACTACTGTATAATAATATTATAATAATATTAGTAATAACATAAAGATATATTTTAACATGATCAAATTTTCTTCTTAGAAAGTCAAACGGAGAAAAACCCTTGTTCAAAGGTCCGGAAGGTACACCTATCAATTCGACAGAATTACGTCGAATTAAAGTTGATATTCGCAGAAACATCCCTATAAAGGGTCCTGTACCTGAAATACAACGAGACATACGTAATCCTGATGATGTGATTATCTCGAGAAGAGATGGTAAATTATTGCATTTATTTGAAACTTTTATACTTTTTTTTACAGAAGCTTGATTTAACATTTAGCAGTGCAACAAAGGAAGAAGCTAATTGCCATGCTTCATGAAGTAGCTTTTATTAAGCTTATCAGCCTTTTTTGCCATATCAATTATATAAGATGTATTGTCACGTCAAGTCAAGACACTGTCGAATTGAAACATATTAGACTAATATTCATAATTAATCTTATATTTAAGATGACTTTAAATATTAGATTTGATTATGATTATTGACCATACATGAACTTCTATATGAAGATTTTATTCCCATAAAAAGAATCATCACTGAAGATTTAACACTGTATTTCAAAAATTTTGAAAATTGTTACTACATTTTATAAGCAATTGTTACTTAATTTTATATTAAGTAAAACTTTAAAGTTTAACAAAAATAAAAAATAAAAAATTGTTTTTTCAAACAATGTAAAATTACTCCATTTGGTAAAGATAAAATGTACATTTATAAGAGTTTTATATAGTCTCAAGTATAGCATTGCAAATATCAAGCAATATTTGTCAAAGTTAATTATTTCAATACTGAAAGTTAATTATTTCATACAAGCTTTGTTTAATAGATAAGAAAATTTATAATATATTTTAAAAAGACATAATAGGGGAATTGCAATAGGGAGGAAGAGAAAGCCAATATTTGACAAAAACAAAAGACGAGACAAAATAAAAAATTATCCAAACATGAAACAGAGTATCAAAATAATAATTCATGGAAGATTAACAGTCACAGGTATGACTTAAGAGAGAAATTATTCTTTATTGTAAATTTCTAAATTGTGTCTAAACTGAGCTTTAGATAATTAATTCAATGTGACACTGGCATAAATTTCAGATATAATGAAGATACTGCTCCTTTCATATCACGTTCAAAATCTGAAAAAAAGAAAAAGAAGAATAGAAACTTATATTCTTTTTCTTTATTTTCTAGAGATAGAAAATAAGAGATTAAAAAAACGAAAGTTTATAAAATGAAAAAAATGGACGCAAGAGATCTTTGGATGAAAGACGTCTTAGTCACTCCTTGTCATCATCACAGGAAGATCTTCATCGAGTCAGTATCTATCCACCTTTTAAAGAGTTTTAGATGAGCAGCGATGTAAGATAACATACTCAACTGTTGATCCAACTTCTGTTGTGACAATTTTGTGCGAAGATATAAATTACTAAAACTTGAAGCCAAGCTAACACTAAAAAAAAAGAAAAAAAAAGAACGTCGAACAAGAAGAATTACCAACGGCAATAAGTGAAACTGATGAAGATAAATCATTCATCTAGTTATAATCATATTTTGACTTATCAGGTATGAATTACACGAACGTATAATTGTTCTTATATTATTACTTGAATTATATTGATTGTGAATTTCAAGTAATAAACTTGCAAATTTGCATTTACTTCTTTTTGATAAAGATATTTAAATAAAAAACATCTTTATCATAATTTTCTGTCTATATTTTAATGAAAGATTTAGACTTGTTATCTTTATCGAGTAATTAAAAATAAATAATTATGGTATTGTTGTGTGTGTTATGCATGTACACACAACAGAATAATTTTCTATATTTTTTCTATCACTATATTTCTTCACTACTATATTTTTTCTACTACTATGTGTATGAATAATAAAGACATAATATTACAAATAAACACATTATGCGTCTTCTGGAAGATAGGTAAGGTAATAAATAGGTAATTGTATTCTTCTCTGAAGATTTCAGGTTTAATGGATACTTGTATTATTGTAGAAAATATAGTACTACTAGTATTGGTTTTATAAAACGCACTTGTGAAATAAATATCTGTTGATACATTTTCACAGATAGCATAATATATATTATGTGTTCACATAAGCACGAATTCTATACTTACAGAATGCTATATACATGATAACAATGCATATAAGTAAATTTAAGAATTTTGTGTCTACCAAAAGTATGATTTTTTAAAGTTTATATTTGTGTGCGTGTGCGTGTGTATATATATATATATATATACAAAATCATGTTTATACTATAATAAGAAAAAAGATTTCATAGATTCTTTTCACTTTTACGTTGACTGCAACTGTTTACTGAATATTTATAGTCTAAATCTAATCTTTGAGTATTAAAAGAGTTGTAATAACGAGTGTTCAAGCAATGATTTTCTTAATAATGCTGTAAAGCAATGCATCTGTGCGATATATAAAAATTACATACTTAAAACATAATATAAACCGTTTAGGAGAAGGAACTAAACCAATATTTGATAGAGCGGAAATAAAGCAAGGGGTAACTAAAGGTGACGAAGAGAAGGAACACCGCACTGTTATGACCATAAAAGAAGATCAGTCAGGTATGACAAATTACACTGCAGAATCTGTTTTAATATTTTTATTGTGCTACTTCAGTATTGAAATAATTTGACAAATATTGCTTTTTTATATTTTTATACTTTTGTTTGTATATTATGTTTATATATTGTTTACTTTTTATATTCACAAATGTTTTATATAAATATGTTTAATATTTAGTTATGGAAAATGTTTATATACTAAAACACTATATTTCAGGCTCTATCAAGTCACGAACATCAAGAAAGCGATCTCCTTCACCGAGTTCAAGTAGGATTCGTTACAGATACAGTCCTCAATCTCAATCTTCCAGTCACTCCAGGTTTGATTTGTAACACTTGCAATAAGAATACTCCTAAATGTACATATTTTTAATTTTGTGCGAATTTCGAACTACGTTAACAAAGTTATCATAGAAAACAAATAGTAGACCAATTAATTATTGGTCGTAAAAGAAATTCATAGTTATTGTTTTTAAAGTAAATAAACATATAACAGAGTAATAGACAATAACTGATAAGTTGTGGTTTTAGCTAAAGTTTATATTTGTTTTGTTGCAGGGGAGACAGATTAGAAAAACACAAATTTTATAAGGACAATTATGCAGATAAAGAGGATGAACGACGTAGTAATCGTTCACGTTCTATAGAACACAAACGTAACCCACATTCTAGGTACAGTATCAAATTAAACGTATTTGTGTCAATAGACTAACGTACACGCACCTATCAAAAACAAATCTATAAAGATGTTTATTTACTATATTACATGACTACTGCATCTTTTGATGAAATATTTGCTATTATTAGATTACTTTGCATTTTTTTAAATGTAAAGTAATATCTTAACTAAAGAATTTTTTTTACAAGTTTCTTTCGCTTTGAATAAGAATATATGAGAGAATAAATATGATGAATTTTATCAGAACCTTTTTGTTTCTTCTTATAGGTCATTTATAGAAGATAAATATCGTTATGACAGATATCGTGAGAAATCACGCGAACGCTCTCGTGAAAGTCGAGATACAGAAAGAAGCAGAGATAGAGACAGAGATAGAGATAGAGACAGAGACAGAGATAGAGACAGAGACAGAATCAGAGATAGAGACAGAGAAAGAGAGAGAGATAGAGACAGAGATCGGGACAGAGACAGATACATTGAACGGAGAGACGTAGAAAATTACATCGGACCACTACAACTGTATCCAGCAGATTCTCTTCATCCTTACGTAAGTAAAAACCATAATCTACTTACTCAATTAAATTTTTGCTCCTAAATTTGTGTTTCTTTGGACTTATATAATTGATCTACTTTTCATACAATAATAATGTTTATATAGAACTTTCCGAGACCGATTATTCCTATAATGGGCCCCATGGTTCCATTACCAAGAGGATTTAGACAAGTTGCTCCTTTGGGAAGAATTCGATATCCTCCTCCGGTAGGACCAATCAGACTACCACCATATCCTGGTCCAACTATGTATAGATATCGTGCTCCATATACAAAGTAATCTAAATGTAATGTAAGTGTAAGGATTTTCTTTGTGTGCTATTTTATTTGTATGCATAATCCTTATACACGTTATAATTTGAAAAATTTCAAATTATATATAGCTGATTGATTTTATCATGTTTAATATTCAAGATTGAGAAAGTAAACAATTGAGGTATTTATTAATTGTTCGGTTTTGCTTTACGCTTTGTTATTTTATATGATATAAAAATATATAATATATATATACGCGAATATTTTTATCTGTATTTTTATATATTGTGTAGTTTTATTATAATATATTGAAATAATATAATAACACAATTACAGTGGTTGAAAGAGCGTAAAAGGCATGAAATTTCTGTAATCGAATGATTTTTGAGCAGGTGCACTGTGTGCACAAATGTTATATATATATGCATACAAAGCTATTACATGAAACTTGGCAAATCTATCCGATAAAGATCTTATAAGAAGCAGTTTAAAATGAAAGAAAGATACTAATATCTAACATGTATGCACAAAGAAACATTAATTTTTTGTATATGGAGAATATGCTATACACAAAAGATACATATGCTATTGTTTTAATTGTATTGTCTAGTATACTGTACTATATAACTTTTTATTATATATAAATATGAAAAATAAATTATATGTAGTCTATATCTATGTACTGGCACACGTTTTTATCTAATTATATTTTTTCTTTCTCTCTGGCCGGCTCGAGTTTTCCACTGCGTGTAATACCAATGCACGTGCATACACGTAGCATGGAAGAGAACCACATGGTGTAAATATAGCACGGGAAAAAACCTGTACATATTTACCGACAAGCTGCTCGTGGATATGGCTACGTAGTTGCCAATGTGCACCACCATGGACATAGCGCTGGCGAACAGGAAAAGAGATAACAGCTAAACTGAGGCCGCTCTCAGTCTTGTGTCTGATTCAGCTTGTTTTCTTGAGGCATTGGCATTGGTGAACCAACTTCTCTTCTCGTGCTGCCACCTCACTAACGTTCTCTCTCTAGCTTCATTTATTTTCCTCCTTCTATTACAGACACTTTTGCGCGAGACCCTTACCTGAAAGCAATTTACAAAAATCTATATTTGATTGCCGCAGGGCAACTAGAAAACAAAAAACTATTTTAAATCATTTAAATATCATTTTAAAGCGACAATGTTACACCACTGTCGCTCGCATGTTTAGGCAATATAATTTGTGCCAAATAATGATGGAAACAGAGACGAGTTGAGTCAAAGGAGATTCCGTATTCGCATATTATTGCCGATATTCATCGGGTACTTTATTTTTGCGATCGTCTTGGATTCATCTTCAGATAGATCTGACAATGAATAGCCAATGAGATGATCTGCACGATCTCTTGAAATGAACTTAAGATGATCTTACAAGTACAAAGTCGGAGTACTAATGAATAGCGCCCTACGATCAAGTTTCCTTTAAAAAAAAAGCGGCGTTTGTGCGAACACGAATGGAATCTTGCGGACTAGTGTACTTTGTTACACGCAAATACGTCGAATGTTGTGTGAGTGAACTATTTTACTATTAAACAAAAGCTATATTCACACATACACTTGTATTTTTTATATTTCGACGTTTTACAGATCTATTTTAGTTTTCCAACAGAGAGACTGTTATATCTCATTATTGTTTTAGGAAAATTTCATGTGAAAATCAGGCATAATTGTAATATCGCGCTGGATGTGTGCTGTTCTATATCCCACATTATTCCACTTTGTCTGACGCGCTTGGAATTGGTCTGAATGCACCTGGCAAACTGCTGAAAAGTTCTGCTGCAAATATGTACGTTTGCCAGAGTCCGTCATTTGGTTAACGCGCGCGATGTCTAGACCAAATTCACCTAAAACGGACACGACTAACTGCAGTAGCCTTCTGCGGCAATTTCGCTTTCAAAAGAAGCAAACCAAGATGAACATGTGTAAGAATTTTTGCTCATATTATAATTTTCTTTTTCTGTGCATTTCTAAGCAATAATTGTGTGTATCTCAGGCTAACGTTTTGTTTAAACATTTTTCCTACGTATCATAGTGATATTTAAAAATAAATTTTTTTAGTCAAGCAATACTATATTTGTGTTATATCTCTCACTCATTTAAATTATCAATTAAAATATTTATATGTAAATTTATAGTCAACACACATGTTATGAAACTTGGTATCACCTAATCTGATAGCTCTTTTTATTAATGAAATCTTACTTGCGTCATTGAAGATTTAATTGATTTTACACACGTATTTAATTTAGCTGACGATGATAGTAACTTGGCAAGTACTGATGCTCAAGTACGCCGAAAGCGTATTATTACAAATCGCATTGAAGACAGCGACAGTGATATTGGTAGTCCAGCCAAGTCAAGTTCTGACTCTAATGACAAAAATCAAAGCAAAGAACATAAATTAAAGTACCTGAGAACTTTGCATCCAAAAGCGGACTTGTTGGTGAGCAATCACACAAAAAATTTTGTAAATATATTTTTTTTATAATTATTTACTTTATGTATAATTACAACTTTCAACAAAATTGAAAATACTAAAAAAACTATTGTAATATAAATCTAAAAAAGTAATGTAATATAAGAGAGTATATTTTTATATTAGAAACTACACGAAGCACTCTGTGGTAACGATTGGGATGTTGATAAAGCGGATAATGAACTTACAAATAAAACTAGGAAAAAGAAATTGGGAAGTCATGCAAAAAGTAGTAAAAGCAAGAGAAGAAAATTAGATGATGAGAAAAATTCAGACTTTGAATCAGATGAAGGAAATTATAAAGAAAAAGTATTTGACAGGTAACGTGTACAAATATATTTTGATAAAATTGCACTCATGATTAAATAAATTATATAATTGAGGTATTATTATCACACAGTGATGAGGATTCGGATGTGGAAATATCCGATAAACTCACAGGCGATAAAAAAGCAGTATTGGATTTTATGCAAACTGCTTTGCCTTCAGAGTTGCTTCTCATGTCCTATTGTTCTAAAACAAAAGCTGATGCTATTATAAAAGCAAGACCATTCGAAAGTTGGAGCGATTTAGTAAATAAATTCCAAAATACAAGATACTTAGACACAGAATTATTAAATGCAGCTCAGGTAAATTTAAAAATTATAACAAAATACAAAAATAATTAAAAAAAAGAAAGATAAATTGAGTTTTGTCATAGAATTTAAAAGATGCTTGTTGTCTTACACTTGTATTGATTTTGTTTTTAATATAAACAAAGGTGTTATTATCTACACGTCAAGTAGTGGAAACTCTTATGAAAAAATGCCTTCGCTTGTCTACTAATATGGAAAAAGCTGTGGCTGCTGGTGCTTCAGCTATAAAACAACAACCAAAGGCATTGTCATCAGATTTAACGTTAGCTCCTTATCAAATGGTTGGTTTGAACTGGCTAGCTGTTATGCATGCACAGAATGTGAATGGTATATTAGCTGATGAAATGGGCTTGGGAAAAACAGTACAAGTGATAGCATTTTTGACATATCTAAAAGAAGCCGATCTTCTTGATGAGAAGGATGGACCTCATTTAATTGTTGTACCCAGTTCGACCATAGGTAATTCATTGAGTTCGACAATAATGTGAACACGGTCGTATACAAAATAGAATCTTTATAATACATGTAAAATTATTTTCTTTTGACAGAAAACTGGTGGAATGAGATAGAAAGATGGTCACCTGATTTAAAAGTTGTACAGTATTACGGCTCTCAAGAGGAACGTAAGGAAATGCGAATGGGTTGGCGAAACGGTGATCTCGATGACGTCGATATTTTGTTAACTACATACAGTTTGATTAACAGCACTCCCGAGGAGCGCCGACTGTTTCGCGTCATGCCGGTTAATTATGTAGTTTTTGATGAAGCTCACATGCTCAAGAATATGAGCAGCGTTAGATATGAAAATCTTGTCCGAATTAATGTATGTATTTTCTTTCATTCACTCATTCATATGTAAAAGAAAAAATCTTTTTTGTAACAAACAAAATCTTGTCTGTTTTTAAAGGCCAAGCGTCGAATTTTGTTAACTGGTACACCTCTACAAAATAATTTATTGGAATTGATTTCTTTATTAATATTTGTGATGCCCTCGTTGTTTGCTGGGAAGCAAGCTGACTTAAAAAGCTTATTCTCAAAGACTCCCGTAAGTTATAATAAAGCACAACTGTATTCTCAATCGATAGCCATTTCTTTGATATATTAATTATAATAATTATTCAAATATTTTTCAAAATAAATTTTTTCAGAAAACGATAAACGATAAAAAAGATAAAGAAGATAAAGAAGAAGAACCGTCGTTCGAGAGAGAACAAGTTAAGAATGCGAAGGAAATAATGCGGCCATTTGTTCTACGACGACTTAAAAGTGAAGTCTTGGGCGACTTACCGCCTAAGACAGATGAAGTAAAACGATGTGCGTTAACTGAAAAACAGCGAAATATGTATGACAAATTAGTCGCTGAATTTTCAGCCGAAACTGCCGAGATTATGAACGAGAACAGAACTGGTATGATGATGCAATTAAGGAAACTTGCCAATCACCCGCTTCTCGTGCGTAACTATTATGACGAGAAAAAGCTCAAGGTATACAGTTTGATGAGAAGGATTTTATTTTATCTTTCTAATAAATTTTTAATCTATTATTTAATGCATAATGTAGGCTATAGCAAGTAGACTGGCAAAAGAAGTGGGTTACAAACAGAAAAATCCAGAGTACGTTTTCGAAGATCTGATTTGGATGTCTGATTATCAAATAAATCAATTGACACGCACATACAAGAGTATAGCCGGATTTGGTTTACCTCAAGAGCTTATTCCCGAAGCTGGTAAACTAAAGGAACTGGACAAGTTGCTACCGCAAATGAAAAAAGATGGTCACAGAGTTCTGATCTTTAGTCAGTTTACTATGATATTGGACATACTGGAGGAATATTTAACTATCAGAAAACAAACATTTTTAAGGTTCGTAATAAATAATTAAGCATCACACACACACATACACATAATAAGTTTACCGTTCAACTTAGGCTAGATGGTAATACACCCGTAACTGAGAGACAAACTCTTATAAACGAGTACACGGAAGATCCAAGCATATTCATATTCTTGTTGTCTACTAAAGCCGGAGGTTTGGGAATCAATTTAACAGCTGCTGACACCGTTATAATTCACGATATAGATTTTAATCCCTACAACGACAAACAAGCAGAAGACCGATGTCATCGAGTGGGACAAAACAAGTATGTATTATAAAGTCTTAAAAACGTGCATATTTTGGAAAAGAAATGAGATAAACAATAGATTTCTATCATTTTTGTTTTACACATCAGACCAGTTACTATAATTCGACTATTGAGCGAAAAAACGATAGAAGAAGGCATGTATGAGATAGCTCAAGACAAGCTACATCTCGAAGTACAAATCACTAAAAACGAAGGTAAATACCAAACAGCTTTATTCTAGCAATTGTGCGACAAGATTACCAAACTGTCCTTTTTGTTCGCAGAAAATGAAAATGCCGATAAAAAGTCTGTTCTGAAATTATTGAAAATGACGTTGGGTCAGGATGTTCATAAATCTCTATCATCAACAAGAAATATCAGTAAAGAATCTAAGACGATAGAAAGTGATGACAATTGTACATAAAAAAAATCTAATTGTAATAGTGGAACATTTGTAATCTAGCTGCAGTAGACCCTGTATAACACGGAATATACATTCCGCGTACATGACTTTTCACGAGAGTTAGATCAAAGGTTTTGAAAATTGTAAATATTCTATAATTTAAATTAATGACATGATTTATACGATGTATGAAAATTAGTTATACGTATTGTATACGTGGGTTTCAACAAGCTCTTTGTACCACGTTTCACAAATCCGCGTTATATGAGGGTTTATTGAATTTGTAATAATAGAAATTTTGATATATACCAATTTACATTTACATGCTCGAAAAGCTAGATCTTTGTAAACACACATAAGAAAAAAAAGATGGATGTATTTTATAAAATAACAAAGTTTTTGTTCGGAGTATACGATTCACACACACAATATATACAATTTATGTACGTTTCCTATTTATTATATACACTGTGAAATATTTAATCTTTTGTGATTTTGTATGTTCCATTAAATCATTCCTTTATTTATCTACACAATGTGTAGTTGTTTGTTTATTTCTGTACAATAAGTTCATACGTGTATATGTATGTACACTCATTTCATCACTTGAGAGCTAGAATTTTTTTTTTTTTTTCCACGAATGTAGAAGAGAACTCTAGTACTCAACGCGAAAAATTCTAAATTTCTCTTAAATATCCAAGTATACGATATCATAGAAACAAAATAAAAACAATGTATTAAAAAAACAAGAAAAACAATTTTTAATTAGCTAAAAATTATATATAATTGTATATATTTCTTCAAATTCTTGATAAGGATTGAGGATATGAGGATTGTAAACTACGTACATTAAAAACCTATTGTATAAACAAACATTATCTCAGTATACTAGAAAGACGTATCAAAATATTTTATTATACAAATTACAAACCTCAAGATACACTTTGTCCATGACTTATTAAAAGATCTGACATTCCGTCTTTTATTATTTTCAGACTTTCTAAATCAGTATTTATTGTTGCTATAAGCTGCGCCATTCCTTGCTGCTGCATGCTTAAATACTGAAATATTGAAAAGAAATCATCATGTTTTATGTAAAATACGTTTAAGATTTCAGTTTAAAATAAATAAATAAAACATATTTTCTTACTGTTTTGATATCATCTTGTGCTATAGGATCCATCGTGTATCTCTCTTGGTTTTGAATATCGATGTGCCGTCTCATTCTAAGCTGTGAAAGCATTTCGCTAATTCTACCCTTGTACTGTGTCGGAGCACTGATTTGCGAGTGCATTGCTTCAAATCTACGCGTCAGAACTTCTTCTTCTGGTTGCAAAGACAACCCAACTTTACGTGTGATCTCTTGTCGAACTAGCACCTTTAGGCAAAAATGTGCTTTTTAACAAAAAGAAGGCACACTTATAAAACATTACGTAAAATTAATCGACACGATACCTGTAAGACTCTGTGTTGAAGTTCCAACAGTGTACGCCTGTGTTCCTTAAGCCTGGCCTGTGTAGCTGTATGCTGTCTCTGCAAGCCTTGTATTTTTTCTGCTGCCATGTCTAAAAACGCTCTATGTCTAGCGGTTTCTTCCTCTTGACACTTCAGTCTATGTTTCACTTGCTGAAAACCAATCATGGGAACTGGTATATACAATTCCGGATTGGGATTGTCCAATTGTGCTTGTTTCCATAATCTAGCGTCGATAGCACAGGGTGGATTATCCAAATATTCTTTTAGTTGCGACGGATCGAGTTTTACCAGTGGAAATATATCTTCCACACCATTTTGCATCAATTGTTGCTTTTGCATAGCCTGAGACAGATAAGCTACCAATTCATTCGCAGGAATTTTTCTGTAAGAACCGGTAATTCCTTTCTCTGACACGTATATCGTCACTTGACTCTTATTTTCTCCCGTGGATTTAATATTATCAACGGTTACTGTTAAATTCGGCTTGTTTCCCAGCAAACCATTTAGAAACGCGATTAATTGTTGTTTGCCATCCTGCACGTCCTTTTCTTTCTTATTGAAGCACAATACCACTAAACCATCGTTGTTGTCTGCGTCGGGTATACGGCTGTACCCAATAGCTTTAAATCTGCACAATGAGTTTTCTTGAGTAAGCTCTATTGGTGGAGCATTTACGGAATAATAAGCCTTTCCTGTGCCCCACAATGCTTGAATAAGATTCCACCTGGCAATAGTATTATCTCGCTCATCGTTATACAATAGACAGTTGAACACGGCATTATACAGAGCTTCTGATCCACTATTTGCAGGTTGTTGTTGTTGTTGAGACTGTTGTTGAGGCTGTGTCAATCCGGTGCCAAATCCGGCAAATCCCGTTCCTAAGCACATGTGTACGTATGTAAAATATAAATATTAAAATATAAGTCAATAAAAAACTCGTGTGTATCACCTGTTCCAAATCCACCAAATCCAGTGGTAGTAGTGATAGCTGGTTTGGTTCCAAAGGCGCCAAAACCTGTGGATGCGCCAAAACCGCTCGAAACAGTATTTGTGGTACCAAATCCACTAAACAGACTAGGAGCAGATGTGGTAGTAGTTGTTCCAAATCCACCAAAACTTCCAAAACCTAACGACGATGTTGTTGTCGCTGTTCCAAATCCACCAAAACCGGTTGTGGAAGTGGGAGCATTGCCAAAAGTCGAAGTTGTACCAAATCCTGTGCTTGTGGAAGTAGTACTGCCAAAAGCTGGCGCCGCACCAAAGGCACTAGTTGACGCGGTACCGAATGTAGGTGCAGATCCAAAACCTGTGGTCGACGTGCTACCAAATCCTGTAGCTGCTGGAGTACCAAATCCGGTATTAAACCCAGTAGTCTGAGTGGACGGTGTACCAAACAGACTCGGCGTTGAAGTAGTCGGCGTGCTAAATCCGAACGAAGGTGTTCCAAATCCTGCTACTTTGGATTAAAATTTGTAACTAGTTAATGTTTCTGATAAAAATAAAATCAAAGAAAATGTTAAAATAGTTTTTAATTTACTATATTTAAATTAATGATGTAATATAAAGTTTCAGACAATAGAAAATTATTAGTGTTCCATTTAGCGATTATTATTATAATATACAAAAATTAACATGTTTAATATATAATCTGATAATAATATATATAACATAAAATTTATTCTTTTGTTGTTTGTATGAAGTTAGTTAATAGAGATGTCTTGTTATTAAATGACAGTATTTTGTTGTTTATTTTATGAAAAAAGCTCAATTTTAGAAATAATATTTATATTGAGAAGAAAATATACAACACAAATAAATACTTGATAGTCTGTAAATTACAACATATCAATGTGTTACAGTTTCAACATTTAAACATTTATCAGAATCAGATAATAAAGTTATATGGCAGAAAATGACATTTCTGACAAAGCATGATGAATTACAGGTAATATTTTTAGCAATAGAAAACAAGTTCTATTGTAAAACAAACTTTGAAATGAGATTTGTGACTTTATCAAGACAAAATTATGTGTGAAATAATTAACAGGTCAGTTTTCACACACAACTAGCACGCGATTCATTAAAAACAGATTCTGTTCTGCCTAGTTCTGTCAAGTTTCGTCATATCAAATCAATATACGATTCTTCCACTCAAATTGTGAATGAGCTTGGTACTACGGACGTAGCAGTTGGGGTATGTGTAGATACAGTACCGTTTATTTTAATTTTGCACTTACACAATTATATATTATACTTTAACAACAATTTATTCAGTTTAATTACACTTTTTTTGTGCAATATACAGGACGCAACTGCAGAGATTATGGTGACAACACTTGGAAAAATTCCAAACGAAATGTATTATTTGGAAGATACAACACATGGAAGAACTGCGGCTATTTACAATACCGAATTACACACAATACTCGACAACAGTCACACCACAACGACTACAATTGAAGCTGTCAAATCTGACGGTTACACAGATCACTCCACGCTGCTTGTTATTTTGTTAACTGTGCTCCTAATCATATTAATGATATGCTGCATCACGGCGTGCATTATTGCGAGATCCAGAAGCAAATATCCTTCCTTCTTCACAAGAAGTGACATCGAGTGCAGTCCGAGATGTAGCGGTGTGAACCAGCCTTTGCTAAGCTTAGACAAAAATTCAGATACAACCACCAAGACCAGCAGTGGTTCCGCAAACAATTGAAGAGATGTAAGTCTCCGGTGTTGTTGAGAGAAATGCTCGCGAAATATTTGTCACCGTCATGTAACACTATCGCATGCTAATCTTAACCTCGAAATAATCGCACACGGCTTACCAGGTTTGACCGGAGTCGCCGTGGAAGCGGGTGTAGTGCCGAAAGCGAACGTGGGTGCGGGTGTCGACGTGGACGTCCCGAAGCCGCTGCCGAACGACATCCTTACTTTTATAATTTCACACTGTAATTAAAACACTTGCGCGACTCGCGTAGATCGATCGTACATGCGAGTGTACGTAACGTGTTGTAAACATGGCGGTAAGCATGGGCGGGAGATATCGTATGAAAAATTTGTACGGCACATCTTCGTGCTGAATTACGAGAGAGGAAAAGATGTCTCGAAAAATTTTCTACAGATGTCGCAAAAACAAACGTCGACAAGAGGAAGCGCGAGTTACAAATTTCATTCGTAAGTAATTTCGCTATTATTCGGTGTCAATCAAATAATAAACACACGTGTAATATAAAATTCTTTTTTTCTCACAATTTGCTTTCTTCGGGACGCGAGAGAGAAATAAAAAGCGCTCATCGTCAACAACAACTTGTTGCGCCAGAGATTCACTCACAGTTTATTTGATTCTTTTTATCAATATCTTATTTTATTCAGTGTATATTATTGTATATGTATATTTGTACTATGTATTTTATAATATATCCACAACGTATGTTAACTATAACACATATACATGCGTACTCATTTGTCTCTTGATAATTTGAATTCCGCAAGATCTTCCTGTCCGGACAAATGTACAATACATATATGTTTCGCACAATATAATCCTCTTTCTCACGAAGAGGTCATATACTACGTGTTGATTAAAAAAAAAAAAAAATCTAACGTGTCTTGCATTTAAATTCCTTTATTAAAATCTCAACTCTAAAAACAACGCAGAGAAAGAGATATGAACATTCTCGTTATTACACATGGATTCTTGTGCGAGTTTAATTCTTGATCGAATAAACAATCATATATTCAGGGTTTCAATAATAAGTAGAGCCTTTTTACAAGTTTTAACGGATCTTTATAATTCAAAAACTTAAAAATAAATAAATATATATATATATATCTTCTCATAAATCTCTAACGTACATATATGTGATACTTTCGTCAACAGTTCGATAAGACTATCATCATCATCATATCGTAAATACACGCGCTCTTAAGAGACTTGAGCGCTTGTTTGCGCGGCAGTTGAAAATACGAAACAAGTTAAAAATACAAAATACTGCGTGGGAGTATTGTAGGCGCGCGTGGTAGATATATGTAACAAACAAGAAATCACATTCGATGAAAGACTATATCTATACAGGAGATTTTTTTCTTTTCTTTTCTTTTTTTTTTTTTTACATGTAGTGCGTGCGATGGCAGATTTTATGCACATTTCCGATCAATCGATGCTTGCGAACACGCGCGTGGATTTGATATCTTATGTATTATCCGCGTGAACGCTACGCTGCAATTTTGTTTTTTTGTCTTTTTTAAGGCGCAGTCGTCAAAAAGATTTGTATTTACCGTATCGAAACATATAAAACAATCCCACACGCTATAAACTACCTTACACTTTATAGTTGACGTGACAATTGGGTTCTTTTGTTTTTTTTTTGTCTTCGCGAAATCATATCTCGAACGTTACAAGATCGTTCGTATTTTTTGGCGTGATTTTCCAAGAGATTCGTATTATATATATAATTCGTATATATTGACCGTGCACGTAGGTTTATAATACTAGTTTTAGAAGAGAGTTTTGTTGCCGCGAGCGTTACAACGCTCGTTTGTGTCTGTATTGCTTTGGCATCATAGTCGGTGCAGTTCATACATTTCAGCGACGTGCTGCGTGCCTAAAAACAGAAAAGTCAAACGCCATAAATCACGCGAATTCTCTCATCATAGACGATTATGACTCTGATACCATCCGTTTAATTATTTGGAAGTCAACGGCCTGATCAAAACTTGTGTGTTTCTTTTTTTTTTGAGCTCTGCAACATTGGCAATTGTTTGCAGGCATGTCTTGTTCTGTTGAACAAATTTGGGAAAAATTATTACAAGTGTATTTGTCTTTGACAAATTTACAGAACAAACAATGTAACGTGTTTTTACCTCATCAAGACTCCCAAATTATTAAACGGCACACATTTTATAAGCATTTAAATCTCGTTAGTTAGCACACATTTCGCATTGAGGACAAAAAATATATATTAACCCGATTGGATCAAATATATTATGTGAAGATCGATTTTTCTTTTTTTTTTTAAATTTGGGAGTTAACTTCATGAGGCTTACAACAAGATTTGATACTGTGTGTACAATAAACATGACACTTTTCTAACGAGATTTAACTGCAATAATTGAAATATATGATAATACATGTATATGATTAAAAATTAAATAATATATTATGAACATATCATATATATATATATATATTTATATTATTGTGAACCAGTGAAAAGCCCAAAAATCACCACGGTGGTACAGTTTCTACATACCGGATAAATAAATAATTACTTTTTTTTTCAATTAACATATCCATTATATATTTGTACATTACGTTTTCTAAAATATGTTCCCTATATATGTATTCTTCATTATCTCACATAGTTTTGAAATTAATTATAAAAATAAATATATTTCCGCACACAAAAGATATTTCTGTGGTAAGGTTGTGTATAACCGGCGTAAAAAACGTATCTTTAGTTTTTTTTTTTTCACATTTTTCTTTGTGAATAATAAAGGAACAATAACGTAATATATATTTTGTTATCAGAATTCAGCATACAGACGCTTTTTTAACACTTGTTTATAGTTTTGATAAAATTCTTGCATCTCTTTATGCATTTCTGATTAAAATCGCGCATCATAAACGTTTTTATATAGTTTACGTATTCTTTTTTCAAGTATATATTTTTTGACAAAAGAATATGAAATATATTCAAAAGCTCTGTCCCTGAAAATTGTCTGTTATTTTGGATAACACTTGGTCCATAGGATATAAGGATTGTATGACGCTCAGAATCTGATTGAATTACTTTCTCACACAGTGCTGAAAAAATGCACCTGACAACTTCATAAACTTCCACATTCTCAGATATAACAGTTAATAGAAAATAGGCTATAGATGTAAATATGTAATAATAACACTTTCTCAATGATAAAAATAGTTGTACAAAATATCCATAAACAGTATATAGAAAAAAGAACACATACGTTGTTCAAAAAGATAGGGCCAGCTTCTACGAAACATAGGCCAAGTATTTTATATATCAGATAGTAGATGTCACTACTTAGTTCACGTATTGTGTATTAATTGATATTAATGTTTTTGTATACGTGACATATATATAGAAATAATCGTACTAAATCTATAAAATTACTGCTCTTACAAAAGCGGTGACACACTACGAATCATCTACAACAAACAAAAAAATTTTCTAAACCATTCACTAGACTATCTAACACATTTATGTAACATTTACATTCTATTTGCGTTACTTCAGTTATTATTAATTTAGGTTTTTGTTCACCACGTGATCATGTCAATAACGTAATTACGACAATTGTGCGTAAGATATGTAAAGAAAATTATTTTGTGTTGTTAAAATAACTTATCGTTAACTTATCGTTTCATTCTTTTCCTTTTAAAATGATAAAATATATCTTTTTCGTCTCTGTTTATAGTTATATCATATCTGTTACATACTTGTTTAAAGATTACTTTGATCAAATGAAACATTGATCGAGAGTGCATCGGTGAAGAAACTCAAGTACGTACTTACTCGATACTTACGACAATTAGCAAATGGAAATACGTTCGATCAAAGATTTAAGAGAGCGTAGCGTAAGAATATTCACTGAAATCGATCGAAAAGAACTTGAAAGATGCCAAATGTATATCGCGCGTTGAGATGTCCGTAGCAGCGTGTGATTGTTTAGCGCTCATGTGTGACGAGATTATAAATACGTCTCTGAAAACTCAATGTCAGAAGCGGAAGCACGGGAGGATTTTGTACAAACAGAAATACCCCCACCGATGGCACTGTCCGAGGTTCCCTCGCCGGTCGGATAGTCGGCTACAATGAAAGACTGCTTGGGTTGCCTGCAACGACTCGTCCCCTTCTGGCTGTCACGTTCAGCTAGCTTCTGCTTGATGGCTTGGATCTTTTCTTCTTTCTAAAGCGCACGGAATAAATTTTATAAATAATTATAATATCTTGTTATAATTAATTGAGACAAGGTGTAAAACTGAGTAAATTGACAAAAAATTACATATTCTCTATGTCTCTCACCACTGCGATAAGTTTCTGAAGCTCATCGTTTTCGTTGAGCAGTTTCTGATATTTCTCCTCTTCTTCCTTAGATACCGCACCATCGGGATTGTATCTCGACTCGGACTTGTCTCTCGGATGCCTGATCACCTCGATCACCTTCGGCACGAAGATGAGCGCCATACTAAGGAAGCAACAAAAGATTGTGGCCAGCGCCGAGAAAGCGTAACTCGCGTCCTGCTGGCTAGAGATGACCGTTACCACGGGTACCGTTATGAGACATAGAACCACGATGTTATATATCGACATTCCAACGTATCTCGAATCATTAATCAATTTGATTTTGAGGCTTCTTGTCTCGTAAGACAAGAAGAGTCCGAAAGCTAGAACCAGACCTTTGTAGCCATAGAGCAAACCTGGAAAAAGAAATATTCTCATATTTTATGTATGATTTTTTCAATTGTGATAAAATTATCAGTTGACATACGAATTTTTTTCTTCGCACAAACCGCAATGTGTAACTTACCGAACCACACATTATTGTGGTCGCTCTCGCAATGTTCCAATTGGGGCTTGATCATCGCATCTTCGTCGCCGTAAGGAGGAGCCTCCAGCGAAAAGGTCTCGATCTTCCTCTTCAACGGATCAACCACTTGCCAAGTGACAAGAAGGATGATATCCACCGACAGCAACCCGCTCAACATTACGTACAGCTTACACGGCTCAATCTTCTTCTGTATGGACGAAACTTTTTGTTTAGCCGTCAATAACTAAAAGGAATCGAGAATAGGATTAAAGATGCAGGACATACGAGCAGGAACAGCAAACATGCAGGATGGTTCCGTCCTCGTGAAAAACTACAAATCAATCTTGATTATTAGCGCAGGATTCGAAAGAAAAAATGTGGATTGTCTTGATAAAAAAAGAAAAAGATATCAACATAAGTTCTTGGCACTGCAATATATCTTTCAAATAGTACACCATAAAGACACGTTTACTCGTGTTAGTTTGTGGTCAATAAAAATTGGATCGTCTCTAACTACTTTACCTTGCTACTTACTTTTCCCTGTTCCGCTTTTGCCTTCGTAGACAATCGATGGACTCTCCACACTTTACTGAACATGGCACCAAACGCAAGAGTGAAGCCAGTCGACATCGCCCACGCTCTGGCCTGGCAGATTATCAAAAACTGCCACGGGGTCACAAATCTACCGTCAATCCCGATACACAACACGGCAAAGAAGCAGCCTATTATTCCCACCAGCATTATCGTGTTTGCAATAGGATGAGACGAGTATATAACTCTGAAAAGTGGAAACGTCAGCACATATGTGTGTATCTACCAGTGTGTAGTGTGATCGCGCATTATTTATTTAATTATGAAACGCGATAAACTACCTCCGGTGTCTATTGAAGATGTTGAATATGATTAATCCAATGGCGATCAGAATACCCAGCACCGACAAAGCCGCCATACTTATGAATAAAGGCAGTGACACCGTTCTTAAAACGACTCTTATTATCGTTCTGTCTTGCGGCACCTTGCCGCCAATCCATCGCTCGACGTTACGCCACGTCAGATTGTCGCTCTGCGTATCGTAATATCCTAACTTGACATACTTTCCGTCGATCACTTGCTCGATCTGAGTCAGAGCGATTCTGTCGCCCTGCGAGCTAAACGCGACGTGACCCTGCGAAACGAAAATACAATTTCCACGTTGAAAAGAAGAAACGAGCGCGAAAAGTCACATCGAAGATTCGAGTGTGTACGTACCGAAACCCCGAGGAACTGGGTCGAGTTTACGGCCGCGTATATCTCATCGGCAATCTCTTTGTTGTCGTAAGTAAAATTCTTCAAGCTCTTCCCCATTTTGCTGAGTCTCTCCATGGTTCTGTTAAATGCTGAATAGAGACAAAAAGAGGGAATTATTGTGCTGCATATCTCGACCGACTGGAATCGCAAGCTACAGAACTCATTAGAAACAAAACTCACCCAACGCAACGGACCAGACCGCGTCGTAGGCAAGAGGCGCCTCCTGATATCCCTCCGGATATCGATTGTTGTCTATGTCGTAACCGTCGTCCTTCAGCAGTTTGTTCAATCTCTTGCGAAAGTCCTCGGCGGTCATACCGCTGATTGTCGTGTCGTTGTTTTGATTCCACATGAGAGCTTCGGTCGTCAGGTGTCCCTCCGCCGCCATCCGCATCTGCTCCTTCGTGCAGGGAATGTTCTCCTTCTCCAGATTGATCTCAAACCAGTCGTCCTCGTACCACCCTATGAAGAACCACACGTAGGTCTTGCCGTACAGGTTCTGCTGATAGAGCTCGCAGAGTACCCGCCTCGCGGCCACCACGTAGAACAAACCGACGATTATCCGCGCGTCCTGACGTCGCAAGTTCTTCACGGCGTCCGTTGGATCCGACAAGAAGCTCTGACGAGTCACTATCTCTATCCCAGCTTCTTTACACCGCGCTTCCAGATCTTCGACGGTCTGTGAGAAACACAACATTTCTCTCGCCAGTTGAGAATGCATTTATTATTCTTCTACGGAAAAAACGACATTTTGTTTTTATACGTGATATTTCCTACCGATATAAACACTTCTTCAGCTTGCTGTAATATCGCTACCCGTGACCAACCGAATTTTTGCAACAGTTTAATTCTCGTTGGATTGTGCACGGTGGCGGATGGATGAGTCCTGAAGAGTGTCGGAAAGCGATTTCGATCGGACAACGCTGGCGACGACGCGCCGTAACATAGCTGAGAAAAAAAATTTTACAACTGTTCTCACGTATTTCTTCACGCGGCGAATAATTGCGATGTAATTTAAAGACGCGTTTTTCCCTTGACGTCGAATGCAATTGAAGAAACCGAAATATACTCACCACCACCAAGTTCCACATTTTCGCCGCCTCGGCGACCGTGGTGCAGACCGTGCTGCATCCGGCTAACAACATTAATTTATAAGGTGAAAAGTACAGTAAGTTGTACATCACAGAGGCGCCGAGACCGGGTTCGCACTGAAAGAGAAATGGCGATAAATTACTGGGTGGGTAATTTTGGGGTGCGCGCGACGGTAATCCCATTAAATGCATCCTCGTGAAATTTAGGTACCTCGCTGTCGTTAGAATGAAGATAGAGTCTGTATCCGCGTAACAAGTTTTTTTCGCGATTAACGTCCTCTAAGGCCAGGTGCGCAGCTGGCATACAAGCCTGTTGAATAAATGATTATGTAACTCAGCCTGATTAACTTCCCACTTTAATGAACAAGTTTTTTTCATGCGAAAAGCAGCGCCGTTCGACAGACGTGTGCGAGTCTTTCTTTGACAAATAAATTGGGAAAAGTTTTTAAATACTCGGGAAAAAAATCCTCTGCGTGGACAATTTGATATCTGATTGTACATAATTTATAAATAATTATATACAATTATTTATGCGATTTCATTATTTATAATTATAATTGTTGTAATTATATAATTTTAATATTGTAAAATTTATTATATAATTATTTATTATATAATTTTAATATTGTAAAATTATATAATTTTAATATTGTATAATTTTAATTACTGTAAAATTTTATCACAAGCTGGTTTTTCTAATTTTAGGAAAGAGATGGGGAAAAAACCATCGAACGTGAAGCGGAAGAACATTCTTTTGTATTCTAAATTCCGCTCGCCACCGCGAAAACTTCGGGAATCACTGATCTTGAGAAAGTTTTGAACAGATAGGTACGGTTTGTAAAGTTCGTGCACAAGGTCATTTATCAAACAGTTCGCGTAAGAGCGCGGCAGAGCAAAAAAGTGCAGCAGAAACGATTAAAGTTACAAAATAAAATGAACGTAAACACGTTCATTATGAAACTAAGAATCTGAACAACAGGTAAAAAACACGATGCATCGTTTACTGAAGAATGAAAGATATTACTGGGAAAATGCGCGCTAGAGAAGTAATTAATTGAAGTTCTCGTGATTACAAGACACATAAAGGACACTCTAGTTTGCTTTTATTACACAAATTCTATCGATAATCTCTATTTATATATATTACACACACAACGTTAACTAAGTTTAACAAATAAACAACATAAAGTATTGAATTTCATCAAAAGAAAAAAAAATGAAGAGAGAAAACTAGTCGGTCTTACCTGGCCGCCCTGCCAGCCGCCCTCGCCGGCGATAGGGAAGATACCGCCGATGTGCAGAACGGTCTCCTCCTCGTCTTCGGGCGGCAGCGACGCGTCGGTCCAGGGGGCTGCTATTAAAATCACAATTAAGCCCAACAACATCGCGCATTGACGGGGAAAGCCGCTCGCCATTCCGCCAGCAGCGTCTTGCTCTCGCGCTCGCTAAAATCGTACGTTTTTCCTCTCTCTTCTACGACATACCGGGTGTAGTGGGACACGTAGTGGCAAAATCGGTGGTGGGCAATGCTGTCGAGAAAGTGCTCACTGCCATCGTTCTCGTCCGATTGACCTCGCCGTCGTCGTCGTCGTCGTCGTCGTCGTTGTTGTCGTCGTCGTCGTCGTCGCCTCGCGACTAATCGAACACCCTCTTTTTCTCTCGCTCTCTGTCTTCCTCTCTCTCTCCTCTCTCACCCCCTCGCGACACTGCTCTGCGTTCGATCGCTCCGCGAATCTCTCCTCGCGCGAACGTCACTCTCTTCTTCGTCCTTCCTCGTTACTCCACCTCTCAGCGCCTCGGCCTCGATCGATCCGCAATCAATTCCGCTCGCCTCTTCAATATATTATGAGGTTCTCCACGTTGTGGAACTTGCCGCGATGTTTCTCGTACTCTTTTGGATTAGAAAAGCTTTCCACACTCGATCGGAGAACCCGACTGTCACGACGACGAGAATCCTCTTGATTTTTTCTTTCTCGACGCTCGTTTCGTTGCAAACTCGCGAAAGTCGGGAGGGGTGGCCACCCTCCGTGTTATATACGTGTGGGTATCGACTGATTCGATCGTTAGCGAAAAATGAAGATGATTTATAGAGAGAGAGTGACCGAGAACCGGAGGCGACCGCTCTTCTCTCGACACTTGGCGCGCGAGGAATATCGCGTGGAAGTGACGATTCGGTGGTGAGCGCGCTTCGCGGGCGTATTCATATCGATTCCCAACCCCGGAAGGGACTTCGACAAACTGGAGGTGGGGGTTATGATATAGAATGGCTCCGTCGTGAAAACGGCGCTTCTCACCTTCGCGCAAAAATCAATATGACGCGGCCGATTCGACCGAGAATTCCGCGCAATTCCACGTCGAATGAGGATTATTCTCCGTTTCTTCGTTCTCTCCTCAAATGCCGAAGAAAGTATTGCGAGACAGATGTTTTCCGCGAACACGCGTATACGTACATCACCTGCTACTTCAGACGATCGAGATTTTCCAGTCGAATAATCGAAGTGACATCATGTGACAAGTCGGAGATCGAGTATCGAATTTGTGTCGGGCTCGCGCGCAATCGATAAAAAGTCCGTCAGCTGATTCTCTGAGTCAAAATGGCCGACACAGCGGCGTCGTGAGAGCGTGTCGGAGATACGTTTGTATTTCGGAGCAAAATGACTACGCAACGTGCGCTTCCGCAAAGCAAAGAGGCTTTGTTGAAGTCGTACATGACGAGGTTGAAGGATGACGTAAAATCGATGTTGGAAAATTTCGAAGGTAATTTCTAACCTGTCTTGTGCGCGTATGTCGCGATGTTCTAACCTGTATGTTACCTTGGTGTATAAAACTCACTCGCACTATTTGTGTTACTATTCTTGTGTTTTTAGAGATAATTAAATTGGCAAAAGGGGAAAATGATTCTCAGCTATCTCGAATGACGCAATGCGAGCAAGACACGTTCGAGATGCACGTCAGAGCGGCCAATATAGTGCGTGCCGGCGAGTCCTTAATGAAACTAGTCTCCGATATAAAGCAATATTTAATCCTGAACGATTTTCCCTCCGTGAACGACGCTATAATACAAAACAGTAAGTTATTTAGAACTAAACAAGCTGAATGTGATCAAAAGTTGGCTTCATTAAGAGACGACATGGCCGCGGATCTCTATGACCTGGAAGAAGAATATTACACTTCGATATACAAATAACGCTAGTTTGTAAGACTTTCGTACGTATATAAGATTGTTGAGATTTTTTGATTTGTATTTCGATATTTATTTCAATAATAGGAAATTTGATTTTTATAACACGCAACTGCTCATACCTCATGTTTCATTAGTTTTGTAGGGAGAGAGAGTGGGTGGGTTTCGTAAGCAAGAGTTCCCTCGAATGAAGAGAATAAGGAGTAATTGTCTCTTTTATTACTTTGATATCTTGCAACACATAGACAGAATACATCACACAATACTTTTTTATATCAGTAGGGTATACTCAAGAGGATAATATATAGATCCAAGCGCTTCACTTATCAAATAGTCACCGCTTATTGTTTACTCAAAGTGATGATATTTCGCGATACTGTACAATAATAATTTACAAAACTCTTCTGTATCAGAGCAAGAAGATTAACGATTACGAATAATTGACAAATCCAAAACAAAAACTTTATAAACACAGAATTTTTGAATTTGGAATGTTACGCAAATTTATAATCTCCCTTGCTCCTTGCCGTGTGTTCATTCTATTGTAGCTAACGAGTTACACAGACAATATCAACAACTCTCACATACCGCCGAGTCTGATGCGACAGATTTATAGAAATTATGTTTGTATACTAAAAACGAAATTAACAAAAGAATATCACAGTGTGGGACAATAAACGCTGTGACACACAAAATACATGCCTTTTTAAACAATATACGGTGCACATCACAAAATTATTATTCCGTGAGAATTTGATACAGCAACTAAATTATAAATTAAAAATATCTTTGAGAGTCTAACAAAATGTCGCATCAGTTTTATTTTTAATGTACTCTCGTAATAAATTAATTTTTTTTTTTTTTTTATCACGCTTTCTCGCTCTCGGTTTACTCCGTGTCCAAGTAATAAAATTGCAATATTAACTCTACGCATACATCGCTACAATCATACATTATTAAATTACCTACAACTACAATCGCGAATCAAAACATTTTCAAATATTCTTGGTAACGCATCCGAAATGTTATGTGGGCAAAAAAAAAGAAATTTAACGCAAAAGAAACAAATTAATACAAGAAAGCCTAATCTTAGAGCAACTTCTCTTTTCTTCATAACTCGAGATTAAATAAATCGCACAGAAAAATTCTTTTTTTTTTTTTTAGATTTACAATAATTTAATATATGTACAAAATTTAAACCGCTTATAAAATTAATAATTAGTAGTTTTCTCAATTGTAGTTTTCTCTTAGGTGTCTCTTATGTTGAAAGCTAATAAGTTTTTACGTATTACAATTCCTGAAAGATAAATGCAAATTCAATAGGTGGAAAGACACTTGTACAGCAATGGCTCAATCCTGCATTTGCAAAGCACATAATCCTGATATTACGCCATTCAATACAAATAATGAATGTTCTGAAATTTACATTTCTTTACAGTTTTGCCAAACTTCTCTTCCCTGTGAATACTTATATTATACATACATATGTTATTAAATATACTAAATAGACTTATATTCTACTTTGGCAAAAAACGTTTACAAATATATATTTCCAACTGTTTTTCTTTTTCTTGAACATTTTCTTTCAATTGAATCTCAAAGACAATTCAATCGTTTGCCTCTTTTTATCAAAAACTTGGCATAAAATTCTCTGGCCTTCTACTGGCAGCTTGACAAAACTCACAGCTTAGCCTTAGAATAATCTCAAAAAGGTTACAAAATTCTCGTAATTCTCTTCTCTCATCGATTTCTATCCTACAAAATATGCCAAAATGTGATATGCTTCATTATATAGTTCTTTCTTTATATGCAACAGGACATCCATCAGTCGCTAGGCTCTTCAGAGCCGATACAAAAAAATTAGTATACTAGCATATCTTGGCAGTTTCGATTCATTGTCTAAGAAAAGTCCATTTATTCGATATATAGCGTAATAATAATACAAAGTAAATGCATATACTTGGAATGATACTGTTAGTCCTTACTTAATCGTCTAAATAAACTTTGCTCTAACACACTCGGCGCGTCCATGAGCGGAGATCGTTCTTTTGATTTTCTTTATTGAGATTAAAGAAAGAAAAATTCATCTACAGTTTAATTTAAAAAATTTGCGATATATTTGTGGTCCGACATATCGTCCGATCACGAACGCGACTTCTTATCTTCTTTGTATGAAAAATTTGTCCTTATTTGGAGTTGTGAGCATTCTTCGTAAACTTTTTATTAAACTTCAATATAAACGTTGGATTGTTTTTCTTTTTTACGTTTCTTTTCGCGAGTTTACCGCTAGGAAAAAATATTTCTGTTTAACTTTATAAGTCTTGGTTTCGTTCTTCTTAATTCTATTGCTGCAAAAAGCACATTGAGCTGTGAATACTTCAATCTCTGTATATATATATATATATGTATATTATATATATATATATATCCTGCTTCTTCGTATCTTCAATAAAGAAGATCCCCGGTCGTTTCTGAGCCCCAAGCGCCTGCGTCCTGAGCCGGTCTCAGATATTCAACTTCGCTCGAATTCTCGGTTTGTCCGGACGACGCGGTTGCCACAGGAACCGTAGCCGACACAGCCCTAGTAATGCCGAGTTCAAAGCCTTCCGACGTCAGATCCACCTTGCTGGGTGTGTAACTAGCTAATCCACCTCCGCCTATGTAAATAAGAAACCAAATCTTTCTGGAATCACGCGCAAACATCTACCCCGGAAAAATTTGTGACGCAGAAAAAGGTGCAACTGGAGTCTCTCGACTCGCTTCGCACACATGTTATGAAATATTATATTGCATCATAGAAATTATATCGAAGAAAGAAGCATCAAATATCACCTGGAGATTTGATCTTACCGAGAAGGGACGGCATGCTCGTCGTTGACGAGACGGTCGACGAGGTTTTGTTGTTTAACGCGGACTGCTCGACAGAACTGGAAGTTTCGCCATCCACGCTGCTGGTCTCGCCTTCGAGTATCGACGCTTCACTAGGATATTCGAAAGTACGGGTTGCCGTGTCGTCGAACTGTATTCGATGCTGAAATTACAATTGAATTGAACGATCAATCTCAAGCGGCTCAAATCAATCGAACGGCTATTTACACAAACAATTTGTATCCAACCAAGTTATATCGCGCGTACAATGTGCAACACACACACGCGAGAGAGAGAGAGAGATTTTCTCTGACTCTGAAGAGAGCATATGTAAAAGCACACATGTGTTACGCAGTCACCGGCGAATTATGCTCGCGCCTTTTAGCGGAACAGTTACTCGCGGAAAAATTTTGCAAGGCGATTCGCCCGCGTAATAAGCGTAGCTGCGCGCCCGCGTACAATGAAAATGGAGTGTACCGGGGAGAACAAACAACGGCAATCGCATGTAATGTAGCTTGGAATAACAGTAACCGGTCACACTCGTTGCTTTTTCGACTCCTAGCGGCGAGCGAAGCGCATCCGTCCCTCGACGCCTCCTTCTCGTCGCCTGCTTCGTTCGTCGCGCGAATTATCAAAAGAGAAAGCGCTTTTTTTCGCGGCTGATTAAATTCGTCCTATTAATACGCGACAAGAATGAAGGAAAAGGTGGTATTTCATTTATACGATGTTTTCGCTAAATGTAAATTCACGACGTAGACTCTCGTCTGCAGATTCCTTCTCTGCGCGCCTACTTGTTTAAATATATTCTTGGAAAGTGTGTCTAAAACGGGATTCTTTTTCCCGAGAAAAGTACAAGCTATTTATACGTTTTTATATATTTTTATAATAAATAGTCAATTTTATTTAACACATTTTTTTTTTCTATTTGACAACAAAATTATATGTATTATATATGTATTATAAAATATGTGGATTTTTGTTAAATAACGGAATTCAGTTTTACTCAATTGAGTAGTCGCCCGTTCTCGCGACTGGTTCTACTATGTCAGACCAGCAATAACAGTACCAGCGATTATTTCGACTAGGGGTTGACTGCGCGCTTCTTACAATTATATGTACGAACCGTTCTCGAGGCGTCGTGAGATTACGCTTAGACAAAAAACCACATCGGCACGAGATTAATCTCGCACACCTAGCAGTAAACCCGGTTGTTCGTTTGAGGAAACCGCGAATTCCCGACGCGTGACTCGACGTAATGCGCCGATTAAATCAACATTGTGTCGTTTTTCTGTTCCCGTCGCAACCCTCTCGATGACGAGGGATCAAAAAAAAAAAAAATGAAACGAGCACTGTGCGTGTGTGGTCTAAAAGACGCGAAAATCGGCTTTGAGTCGCGTTTTACCGCACTTTCTAAAAGCCGGCGCCCTACTTTTCCGGAGGACTTCTTCTCCGTACGCGTCACAAATTGTAATTAGCATTTTCTCACCGAGCGAGTGAATGCGACAATCGTAAACCGTTCCGGCTAGCTGGTTAAGTGGCATTAACATCGAAACTTTTAAAGAACTTTCCACCATCGTCCGCACAATTCGGAGGTCCGACGTCGGGCGCGACATTAAATTCATCGCTTCTACATCGCGTCGATTTAAAAATAGAAATTAGTCATGTCTGGCCGCTCGATAAGATTGACAGCGAAGGAGAAAAGTCCGCGATGAATATTCGCAATGATTAATTGAACATTCTGGTGGGGGAGAGACAATGTACGGGATATGATGCAACAACATTCAACCGATTCTTCGATGTGCGCCACTGTCTCTAATCTCCACCCGATAAGATAGATATTTCGATTAATTAATTGTTATTGCCGATCTTCAGATGAAATCAAATGTTTTGTGATTTCAATGTATTGTAATTACGTGGCTCACCGTTGCGCGCGCGATTGACATGGTTCATTGATGTACGGTTTCCTATTACGTGATTCATTCCTTCGAATCTACACGAATAATTTTAAGTAGTTAGAAGTAAGATTCGCGAGTTAATTACCTGATCTTCCATTGCGCATCGAAATTACAAATCTTTGCAGCGGTTGTAACTCGTACAAGAACTGTCTTACACATATTTCGCCGTAAAATATACTCTCTTGAAATGAAAGAAAGTAAAAAAACAATACGCACTAGACAGCTTGTTTTTTCTCTTTCGACCGAGGATGTGCCGTTTGTGAAAAGACGCTCGTGAAAATGGAAACAAAAAGACTTTCTTCTCGGAAGTGTTGCGAGTGCACACAAGTCAATAAACGTGGCGCGGATATTGACTGGAAGGTATTGAATATCGGAATGGAAAGTTCTGTCTCTTTACCGTCTCTAAGACGAGAGAGCGCGTAAAATCGCCATTAAACCGCTCCGAAAGATGTATGCAAACCATTTCGCATAAAGACCGCGTGTGTTCACTGTTATATTGATTATCTTCGCGAATATAATACAGCGAACGATTGCCAGCTGAGCTCGATGGAGCGTGCAACTTTGCTTCGTTTGTATAGCCGCGCAAAAATTGATCATATTATATTTTTTCCCTTATGCCGACATGTGCAAAATTTTAGCGCTAACCTTTTAAGTCTCATTGTGAGGTCGGTGCGAAGTTCAGTATTTTTCTTAGATTAAAAAAAAAATACGTAAATTATTTTATGTAGATAAATTAAATTATTATACGCAAATTAATTAATTTGTTAAATCGATTCAATAAAATAATGATATTTTATATCTCAGGTTGCCTTCTCTCTCAAAGGCGAAATAAAACCTGTCTCTAAAGACGAGTTGTTTTTTTTTTAATCAAAACGGAATACATAAAGAAGCAAATATCGTTTTATCTCACAACGCTAGCAATGTAAAAAAATTGTTTTCAACCTCGAGATCGCATGCAAGATGCGAGCGAACAATTGGAATGTGAACGTGATATGAACTCTATGCGGGCAGAATATCAGTGAGTGACCTTTGAGAGAAAAAGAGAGAGAGAAGGTTACAACAGAGAGCCATACGCAATATCGGTCTTCCTGAAATACGAAGGCCGCGCGGCCGAGATAACGTGCAGAAACAGCAGGAAATTTATGGTCTCTCGCGACGCATCCTGCTAACAGGGATATCCCTTCTCTCGTCGGTCTCGTCGGGGGTTTTCCGCGACAGTGCTAAATGGACGAGACGCGCCACATAAAGGTCACGCGCGCGATAAAAACTGGACGCGCGCGTCTCCGTTATGTCCTAGTAAAACAGGGGGGTTACCCCTTACGTGCCTCGGTTGCAATTAAACGCAAAACAACACCCGGTGCGTCTCGTACGTCCGACTCGATTGAATCTCGCGCGGCGCAATGTTAATCGTCGCCAATTTAAATGCTCGTCCGGGAGAAGCGATTAGAATGTTCATAGGCAGACGGAGAAGCGAATTACTATAGACACCGTTATTGGATGCGCAGAGCTGCGGTAGATAGAGAGATTACGCATAATATTCCACGCGTGTACTCGACGAATCGCCTCACATTTGCATGAGCGTCGACCTAGCGCCGATGGCAAGACGCGGTTCATGTTCAAGTGCGTCGTACAGGACGCGTCTTCGAGAGCGAAAGGTTTTAATTCTTTTGTTTGTGCGCGCGCGACACACTTGCCAGAAATGTGTTAAATCAATATAACCGAGCGACCACGTAATGCGATTGAATTACAGCTTCCTCCTCGCGCGGCGTAATCAACACGTTCCGGAGAACGATGTCGATAAAACAATTGTTCATACGCGCAAGTTGGCTTCAAGGACGCAAAACTAGACCGACGGTATTTCAAAAACAGTTTACACTGATTGCGATCAATTTGTAAATATAACGGGTCTCTCTGCTCAAATTTCACTGACTCAGTCTGCAAGTTTGAAATAATAAAGAAGCGAGCAAAGAGCTTCTGTCAACGTAATGTGTGTGTTGACTCGACTTTGATTCGCAAAACAAATCTAATCTTTCCGCGTCGTTTAAAAGACAATTAATTATTGTGCAATAGAAATTATTAAAAGACCAAGCACATCGCACGTGCGTACAAATGCACCATTATAAATAGCGCACGCGTAATATGTGACATAATGCGCATGTTGCCCGCGTAATTAACCGTGAGCGGATACAGGCGTGCTTGGTTGCGTGCACCGCGTCTTTACGCTGTCGCGGACAATGTTCGCAAATTACGCGTTGCTATCCTCTTATTACCTCGACGACTTCTCCGTCCTTTTCTAAACCTACGTGTGTATTTTTGTTAGGCCGATATTTATAGTCGGATCTTATATTTAATATTGTCCTTAACTCTTTGCAGTCCAACGTCGACTCGTCATTAGTGAAATTAATTTAATCAGACTATTGGGAACGAGAAGAAAAGATTGCAAAGAATTAAGTTCATCTTAAGATGCTCTGTAGCGAGTAAAACGTACAGCGTTTTAGGATGAACTTAAGACCGTCTTAAACACAAGGTCGTATTACGTACAACTTCGCAGTGCAATTGGCAGACTTCGATTTGACATTTTTCGCGAGAGCGCCGTATTATTTACATACATAAACACACGGTTTATGTATGTAAATTGTGTTTACACAGGATACACATTAAATCCAACCTGACGGAGAATTTGCAGAGAAAATCTCAGGTACGTGGATAATAAACGAAGGCCGCTTTACGGTCACGGTAGCGTGAGAGAAGTTGCAATCTCCGTGCATCGTGCATTAACGCTCTGCCCTCTGCTTGCGTAAGACGTTTTGCATAAAATTCAGGACTCAGTATCTCTCAACACACTGCGAGATTTCCTTATTCTATACACACGCGGAAAAAGTTTCTCACGAGGAACGTGTGTTCGTTTCCCCTCGATAAGCCTCCGCTATCTCGTCTCTCTCTCGTAGGGCTCTCGAGACGACGCTCTCTTTGTCCTGATTTTCCAGCGCGCGGCCTTACGGAGGAAAGGTTTATTGCTCGATTCGCGTGCGGGAGACACACGCAGCGAGGTGTGTGTTGGTCGTCAAACCGATTGTTGGCGAAGTGAAACTGTGTACGCGACCGCACACTGTAATATAAAGCGAATCGTCGCAGCACCGCATTATCTTCGCACGAGTAGACGCGCGACAGAGAGACGGGAAAGAGAAAAGAAATCTTTCTCTCCGCGTATACGATTCGTGTTTTCTCATACGATTCAACAACTTTTCTCGTTCTATCGAGATCGACCCGCGCGACGACTGAATTAATTCTCTCGCTTGGATCATTGATCCAGGAGCAACGACCGCGTTTTTCTGTGCGACCGATCGCAGGAGGAGGTTTATTCTCCGCGATAACTCACCGAGAGGAATTCCGCCGTCGCGAATATAATGCGCGATCGGCCATCCCGTGTAGCAGCGTTTCCATCAATCCGACACGGTATACGAACACTGAAATAAATCCGAAGAAACACGCGATCCAGGAAATATCAGCTCTTCTGAGACGGAATAGCGACGGAGAGAGTAAGAACGCGAGACGATATAAAACAGAACGCGTTCCGGAGCTATCGCATCTGTAGGAGAGATCTCTCAGCCGATTTCGTATTTACTTTAGACCTCTTCGAGCTACTGAATCTATTGAATAACAGTATCTAAATATTTACGAAAAAAAAACTGCTCAACATCTTGATGTCAAATGCAAATGGCACACAGCCATGGCACAGGTTCTAAAGATATACGTTTGCGGTATCGAAGCCTTCAAAGGTATTGTTGTTTCATCGACGTTATTCCCATGGTGCCACGGTAGATTAACTTGGCAGACGAAGCGCTCGGAAATCATTCGCCGGTTCGCGAATACGATACTTTTACTTATAAATTGGTATCTTATCGGTGTTGGTAGAATAGAACGCCTCTCGCATCGCGACGTCCAAGCGCGTGAGAAAGTCGCGAGCGAAGCGAAACGACTGACAATTCTGACGAAAATCATTTTGTACGTTTATTTTAATGGAAACGATCGGGAAGTAATAACCGCGATACGAAATTATTTCGAAAACACTTTGGAAAGTATGTTTGTTCGAATTCGTTTTATTCCACTTTCTGTCGAGAAAATAATCTCGATCGATCATTTCTGACTAGAGAGACTAGTTTCTATTCCACAAAGTTATCTAGACATTTTGACAAATTTGCTGTGTGACAAAATGTTGCCCTTCTTCAAAATACACAGAAGCTCTGAACCGGGTGTCGCGATCAATTGATTATTTCTACAATTGCATGGAACGTTAAATCCCGCGATAAGTTATCAGTGTACTGCGCGGTGTACAATGCAACGTGTGTGTGTGTGCGCGCGCGCGTCGCGACTCAGTCACTTTTCTCGTTACGTGTATCTTAGATCTCTTTTATAAACGACGCTTTGTTCGCTATCTGTTAGCTGTTCTATCAATAATAGATTACATCAAAGTGCGTCGTGCGAAAAGATTTTAATATACGATGCCTTATTGCCACGCACTTAGTTCGATACCAACGCTGATAAAGTATCTCCTCCGATTTTTGCGATACGGACACACATCGAGAATTTTAATGCCGTGTAAAAGAGAAAAGTTTCAAATCAAGTTCTTCCTTTTACCGCAAATTCTCGTTAAATAATATCAGAACTAAAGAAACGTCTAATTGCGAAGCGAATGTAATGGCTAATTAAACGCATGTAAGTATAGTAAGAGAATTATTTCGAAAACAAAACAATCCTGGGAATTCCGAGTCTAGTAAAATGGTGTCAAGAAAGAAAGAGAGTGTGCACGTAAACTGCACATAGTGTTTATATTTTATTATTTTAAATAAAATCTGCACACTATGAAGAAAACAGTGTCAACAAAGTGTGACGCTTTTCTGTAACGTTTTATCCTTTTTCCGTACAATTTGCAGACGAAGAACATTTCTTTCATGACATGAATCGATACGTTTGTCATTTAAAATATTACGTAACGGGCGCGCGGATTGAAATATTAAAACCTTCTTTTCTTTCCGAGGAAAGAAACATTTCTTTAAACCACATGGGAGACTGATACATTGCGCGTCCGATCTCTCACGAATGGAAATACACATATAGGTGTTGCACGACAGGTTTTCTCATGTTGCGCGAACGATCTTGAAATCTTTTTCTATTTTTCGACTTAAAGTAGCCGGGCTGCAATCGGCCGATGTAATAGCAGTTGATTAGATTAGATGTAACGCGTGTTGTTATCAACGGAGTAAGGACATTTGATAAGATTCGTCGTATCGATTAGTTCAAAGAGAACTTTATGTAATTTTTTATATCGACAGCAAGACGCGTATACATTTTCTCTTTGCTACAATATTAAAATACAAGTTTATTCTCCGCATGTGCCAGTTGGTTTTTCTTTAATATTTCAAAACACTCCTCCAGTGAAAAAAAAAAACTGATCGTAAAGTACAAAATTGTGCAGATAAATTGCAGCGAGTAACCAGCCAGCGTCTGAAATTGTGCAACGCACAATCTTTCTCTACCGCGAGACTTGTTCGAACGAAGCGTCGTCACCTAGAACTGCACAATCTCTGCGAGAGTTCATTTACCTTGTGATTTCGTGGCGTCCTCGAGAGGTTGCTGCGTCCGTTGATGAGGACATTGTCGTTGAGAAACGACACATCGCAGGGTGACGGCGGACCCCCGGAGATCTCCCACTCGGCATCGTCGGTCGTAGACGCGTCCAAAGTAGCATCGAGCACTATAATACCGCCGTCGCCAACCGTCTGCAAACGAGCACCAATGAAATTGGCATGTAGAATGTAACAAACATTTGTAGAAGTGTATACAAGGAAGAGAATATTTCTCCTATCTTTTCCACCGATAAGAACCTGTTAAGAACTTGTTTTAGGTCGAGAGAGAGCAAAACGCGTCGTCACACGTGTATGAAAAAAAATTCTTGAGGAAATTGTATAAAAAGAAAAAAATATTTTTCACGTCCAATCGAGCGGCGATTAAATTACAGGCTGCGAATTTCGCGCGCGGCGCGTTTCCTTCGTGTCTCTCTCTCTCTTTTTCTCACATTACACTGACGTTTTTTCTCCGTGTACAATTGCAAATTATCCCAAAGCGATCTTCGCTATTCCGCGGCTTTATTATTTTTCTCGTTTTGGTAACAATAGAGATGTTTCTCGAACGATTTGAAGGTGCTTTCAAACGTGCCGTGACTACGGTTGCGTACACGCGAGACGTTAGTCGGTCATTACGGTTAGCGTCTTTCAAGACTCTCGTGAATGGGACATCCTGTCGAGTCGAGGAGAAAAGAGAGAAACGAAAAAACGTGAGCGATGCAAGACCTACATGGATAAACACATGGCTCAAACGTAGAATTGCCCTTCGAGGGAAGGTCCCGGCCGTCTCCGGTCGAGTGAGCGCCTTTACAAAGTGCAAAACAAGAGGATGTGCGAGAAAGAAAAAAACATGCTTTATCACGATTACTTTACAATTATCCGACAACTGTCGTCTGTGAGCACGCGTTCTATTTTCTTTTTTCAAAATATCATATTTGTATAAATAAAATATAACAGCTAAACAATTCTTTTAGTTTTTACACAAAAGCTGCACACGTGAAAAAATATAAAAGTTAATATTTTTGCGTAGAAAAATGACCGATAACTTTTTAGTTAAAAAAAAAAAATAAAATATATAAAAAGTAAATTCCAGATTATTTTATTAACACGCAGCGAAGATGCGCGCGTGAAATCGAGTGGACTTGCAAAGGCGCGACCGATTTCCGGTCTACTTCCGGCCGGTTGCCGCGAGGGGAGATCGTCGTTCAGCGATTTTCGAAAGTGATTTTTTTTGGTGGTAATTGGCCTCGCTACCTCCTCCTTCTCCTCGAGTCGCATGACGATTTGGGTTGAACGTTCGTTAATCCAGAGAAAAATGCGGTCACGGATCATAAGACGCAGCCGCATTACGGACGAGCAACGATCGAGGCCGAGAGAGCAACATAATATCTGTATTTAAATATAAAACGTGGCGTACCGATGCGAGATCTGTGCGGTGAAACGAGAGAAGCAAACAAATATGCGATTCCGTTTCAGCGGTCTATTATTTTCTTACTTAGATATTGATATATACACACGCGCCGAGCAAAATGTGTTATTTGCACAGCGGCTTATTGCGCGATATATTTACGGATGAAACAACAATCGCTCGGCAATCACTTTCTCCAACGGGGAGGGAGGAAAAATGTAGATTTTTTACGAAAACAATTTACAAAGTAGTTGCAATTAATTGATACGTACACAAACATTGCGTATATCGCAAGACATATTACATCGTTACGTACTAAATGATCTACTAAATAGGCAAGACGTGTGTGTGGATCAGTCTGTGAGATTGATTGCAAAAAAATGATGATTGCGAGAAAAATGTAAAACGCGATATGCACACTCGGAAGATCGTTGCGGATTAATGCGTCGGGTTCATTACGCAGGTAAATGCACACGGAATAAAGTATCGTGAGAAAAAAACTGTCGCACCCGACACTCAGCGTGTAATCTCGTATTACGTTCAGACAAATGGGCGGGATTAAATCTGACGAACAACACTCGGAGATAATGCTAATGCGACGTAACTGAGGTAAGCTGTCGCTCGCGCGGTGATAATTACAGTCAATCTTGATGGGATAATGTTATCGTCTTTATAAATTAGATTATCCGCTTTTTATTGAACTATGTATGTGTGTGTGTGTGCACAGAAATAGAGCCGAACGCAATGGCGTTTACGTGTGCGTTCGCTCGTATTTGTGCTCACGCGTGCGTAACGTTATGTCGCGGAAAAAAAGCTCGAACGTGAATGACTTTTATAAAGAAGTTACGCGTTCAATGTCACGTGCACGTCAATAAAACCAAGTGTAAGGACACTACTAATGTAACTACAACCGTACCGATGTCACCAGAACTCGGTGTTCCTGAGAACAACACGGAGTAAAAAATCTGACCGAATATAATTATTAAAGCGGTTTAAAGGGACGCCAGAAGAATGCAGAAAAGAGGGAAGTTTGCGGCAATGAACCTGGACGGGTCCCTGACTCCATGAGAAACTCCCAGGACTCCCTCTTTCCATTATTCCAGCCGCAGTCACTCCCGCAGCTGGACCTTGAACCCCGGTGGAGAGACCATCGACTGTCGCCTGACGGTCACGCACTTCTCGCAGAAACACGCCTTATACGTGTGTTACATTTGCACCGAGCAGAAACGAACCTTCTCGAGATTTCAAGTTCAACATATGTTTGTGCGCGGTAAAAAATATATTTCTAACGCGCATAAAAACTGATTGAGCGATGAGTTATAAGAATTGGAGAAGGGGGAAAAGAGGCACAGAAAGAGTTCATAGTTTCTCCCGAGTTCTACAGATCATTCTTGTAATAATTCGCGTTACAATATTCTCGCCATCGTTTTTCTCGAATCTGAAATTTTCTTTCAGGTTCGGAGCTACGTAATTTGAATTTCGTGAGGCTCACATCTTAGTTGTAACAATTATCTCTGACTCGTCTTGCTGAAATAAAAAATAAACTAGTTCTCTCTACGAACGTGCGAAAGTTGGATTATCTGTTATAAATTTTGAAAGAATGATGCCGAGAGAATTCAGTGTGTCTAATTGAAAATTATTAAAAACTTTACTGCCACGATATAATCGTTCTCATGTGCGTACTTCCTTTCGATTTTACTGCTCACCCCAACGTTCAACGAGCTCATTTCCTCTCTCGACCTCTGATTTAGTTCCACACACGTATGTACGTGGTCGGTCATAGTTTAAATAACTCAACATGTTTACCATTGAATTTTCGAGAGATAAAATCTAATTTACATGATCAAATCAAATTTACGAACGATAATATTAATACACAGAGATTTATTGTGAATAACGCTTACGCTTGTATTTCCTCCTTTTTTTTTCAAACAGTTGTCTGTTAGTTTTTTTAATGTGTTAAAGAGAAAAAAATTTATCTTTTACGAACAATAGATTTTACGATCGGAGTTGCAATCGTGGAGAGAGTATTTTAAACTCCAACGATCACGTTCTATATTTACACACACAGTCACCGGAATCACTTGTCGACAGCTCGTGAACTTTATTAACGAGTGTATGTCGCCGTCAGCGACCAGATCAATTTACATGAATCATCCTAAATTCGCTTAGTCAAACCGGCCAAAGTTTTCCGTCGAGTTGCTCTTTCCTCGTGTCTCTTTTGTTGCTGCCGTCGTAATAAAAATTTACATTTGTGAATAATCTTTAAGCAAGCTGTTTTTTTTACTGCACGAACATAATACGTATATAGATTTTTTTTTGACGATTATAAAAGCAAATCCGTGTTGTCAATGCCACGTGCGGATTGCAAAACATTCGCCCGAGCGGTAATATTCCTTAGAAGGCCAAGTCGAGAAGCAAGAAAAATGCTAACGGATTTTATGCTCCTCTACTAGGTGTCCCAATTGCTGCTCCAGGACAGCCATATACGAGAAGAGATCCGCATATTATGTCGTGGAATGTTACTGATCTACGAGAGAGAGAGAGAGAGAAAGAGAGGAGGAAGAAACAGAGAGAAGAGAGTTTCTTTCGCTCTTTTCTAGTTCAAACGATCTCTACCTATCGATGTCAGATTTCTCGAAACGTATTAAATACAGTTGAACGCAGTTAAAATCAATCGAGATCGATTTCTAACTATATTTTATTCGCTTTTTTCGCTTCGGTCTAATCGAGAATTCATCAACCGCGCGTTCCAACATTAATTTCATTTTTCACACAGTTCCCATCGTTAATAACGTTTTGATATACGTGAATCAAAGTCACATGTCGAGAATGATTGAATTGCGAAATCCCGTAATAATTACTAAATAAGAGGATGTCAAGGACATCCTCTCTCCGAGGAAGGACTCGTGGCAGAATCGTCATTACTAAAAGCGATGCGCGCAAATTTTTCATTAAAAAACTGCATTTATGTAAATTATAAACCGGCGCGCTGTATTTGTTGCAAACGTCTATCGGCGACGTTTCATGGCGGACTTTTAATTTTCAATCGATACATGAGTAACGTATGACTCACAGAGGAGGAAGGGGAGAATGCAATCTAAAATTATCTGTGTGTGTGTGTGTGTAAAGATAAAGTTTACGATAGCAAGTACAAAATGTGGCTCTTTGCGTCACTATGTACGTGACGTTTTGCGTTCTCTTTTCGTAAAAAAAAAAAAAAAAAAAAAAAAAAAAAAGATAACTCAGATAATTGCAAGATTAATTTTAAAGCGAAAAAAACAAAAACTATTTCGTTCGCGCAGTAACTTTTGATGCTATGTAGAAAACAAAAATAAATTGTTCTGTCAAAACAGTAATTAGTATTCGACAGCATATGCTGACACTTTCACTGAAAGAAATTTCAAGGACGTAATAAAGGATGCAGAGAAAACCTGTGTGCGTTTCATTATGAAGACGTTAGACAGCTTTCTTATTTCTACGTTGGACGCGATAGAAAAACACGCGACGCTTCCTGATTTGTTTCTAAAAAAAGAAAATATTCCGATAAGAAATAATATGGGCGCGCGTGTGTGTGTGTATGAGAAAGGAAGAAAGAGTTGACAAAAAGGACGCGAACGGAATGAGGATGTGGCGTTATCGTGCGGCGGTTTCGAGCGAAACAGGACGTTGCACTAACGTTCGGCCGGATGACAGTCAACTGACGTCCGTGTGTTCGCGCCGATCGGTGTCGTCGCTTTGTTTAAATTCCTCCGAATGTCCCAGTTAATAATTTATGCATGCCATTCAATGTACGCGCATACAAGCGGACACAACGTGTGTGTCTGCGCCGTAAAACAGCCTTGCAATGACGATTGGCTAATTAGACCTGTTCGCGTATTAAAATGTTCTCACTCGGTTATTCTATTACACAATCGCAAAAAAGAAAAGAAAAGAAAAAAAAAAAAAAAAAAAAAAAAAAAAAAAAAAAAAAAAAAAAAAAAAAAAAAGATTTTTATTGTACAAAATGAAAAAACGGAACTTTTTACCCGAAGAAAATGAAGAATCGTTGATTACCCACCAGCGGGCATTTTTTCAAACTCGTGATATTTCCACGTGAGAAAGACGCATTACCGCAGTACCATAATTTACGTGAACGTAATGCTCGAGATTGCGCAATTTATATAAGGTCGCGAAGGTTAATTAGTCGCTGAGCGCGCGACTGGATATGATATAATCTTCTAAAGGTAAACGAGCGAAATGATCCAGGCGTTCTTACGGAAATAATTGTTTAATCGATGTGCAGCTACACACCTTACACTGATATAAACGACAAATGACTTCTCTTTATTCTGTTTTAGTTGTTTACGATTTATTTTAAATAACCCGTTTTCCAAGAAACGGTATTCGTCGAGATGTCAACGTGTTTTTTTTCTTAGATCTTTCACTCTTGAATTCCGATATATTTTTTGTTCTACGACAAAAAATGCATCTCGAAATAAACTCCACGAGTTTGATATGCGATGCATATTTCTCTGTGCGCGCGATGCCGCGTTATCGGCGCGGGTGATCTACGCGCGCGTTCGCGCCTCCGCTTTAATCTGTATTTAATTATCGCTGAGGCTGACGTTCCGAAAGTGCAATGCTAACGTTGCACATACGCAGGCAAGGCTGTGTATAGCGTGCGCGTACACGTAATGACACGGTTTGCGATATCCATGACCAGCGCGTACACTCTCGACGACGCGTCGCGAATCGGGTTGACTCGTCGCAAAAATTTCTACGCCGATGTATCTCTCTGCGCGCTCCTTTTTGCCACTCGTAAGAACTCCCGCGACTCTGGTTGCAATTAACGACGAATCGCTAAAATGTCAGATCATTAAGTTTCCCCGGAATCGCTCACGAGATAATTTCGCGTCTCGTCTCTTAATGTTTTGTGTAAGCGAAGTTGTTTAATGATTTGAAATATCCGTATTAACAAAAACAACGGAAAGAAAGTTTCATTTACGAAAATGTATTTAGCGTTCAAGAACATTTTTTGTAACAATTCTTATATAATTTTGTATATTGAAATACAGCGTAAACATTTCTATGTAATTCTTGACGAACTTTCGCACGAGCTAATGAAGACGGTGTCATTTCGTGTTCCCGTTTCGAGTTTGTTAAGTTAAGGGACGATTCTTTTTGTTTCTTCGAGTCGCACAATGATTCTTTTTTTTTTTTCAGCATTCGTGAATGCACCGTTAGGTCGATTAGATGGAGCAGACGCAATTTTCAAGAGAAAAAAATTATGAAAATTGCGCACGCAGTTCGTAGGAAACGCATTCGCGCATTAGAGAAGCGTCTTTCTGCGTATTCTTTTGTTCGCAGAAATATCGTTGCGCATTCACGTATTCAAATATTCAAGAAAAAAAAACAAATGTGATTTGATAAATAAAATATCGATAAAGTGTTTTTACAACATGTTTACTCGGTTTTAATTAGACATTGAACAAAGAGCAATCAACAAGTGTCAGGCGATATCGCCAGGCTTTATCGAGAAGTTATATCGATAAAATTTTTTATCTCTCATTTCTTCTCTCTCTCTCTCTTTCTACAAGAAAGAAAAGTTAAAATCGCGAGAAATTGATCTCGCAATAAAAGTAATCCTCAATATTCATTTCAAAATTACATATGCAACAACATTCTCGTTTCCTTGAAACGGCGGATTAATAAACGTTCTGGTTCTTTAATAATCGCCCCAGAATAATCGCCGTTTTAACGGTCGCGTGTGGATTTCCACTTCCGGATTATCTAATACGAGAAAGTAACATCCCCCCGAACGAATCGATCGTGTGTGCCTAATTTCTCTCATTTTCCGCTCAAACGTTCGAACCTTCGGTTTCACTTTGCCGACGAGGACGCGATGATGCGTTTTATAAGTACGAGAAGCTTGGAAACGAGCGGTGTTATATGCAGCGCGGCTTGTGCAAGGCGGCTTTTAGAAAGTGCCGCGGATTCGAACACGCGCGTTTTACTTTGTTGTGCCATCCGCGTAAATAATATATATATATGTGTAACAATATAACGCGCGTTAACAACTCTTATATTCGAAAAGATACACGCACGTAAATACAACGCTCATTGATATGATCTGATCGACCGATCTAATCTCTTACTCACGTTGTTGCGCATCGCAAAATATGCTCATTGTTTTCCGCGAACGAACGTTTCGCGTGCAAAATTAAAAGATCAATTTCGCAATGTAATCTGATAAAAATCTTCTCTGGAAATATTAACTTCGAGCAATTTATCCAATACTCCGTGTGTGTTTATAAATATCTTTGTAAATTTAATCTCTGTACGAACTTTGTTTTTTTTTTTTGTTTTTCATTAAAGATTCATTGGAAATTCGCCGATTGCATCTTATCCACGCGTTTAAAACCACAATTCGAGACTCGTGTCTTTTATCAATTGTCGGAGTTGCAATTGAACAGCTACACAATTAACCGAGTGTGTTAGAGAACATTGTAATTGATAAATGAAACACAGGAAATTCGATGGAAACAAATGCGCGACATCTGAGACATTTCTGTGTGCACGAGTACTGAAACGTGTTCGGAATACGTCAATTAGACGTAATTGAAATTCTCGACGCGGTGTCACCTTTGTCGAACAACGACGACGATGACGACGAAGCTTCTGTTCCGACGCGTATTAAAGAGAGTGAAAACAGTTCAACTTATACGCGCCGAAAAGAAAGTTGCATCGGTTCCTATTGAACTGTATCGATTGTTGCGCATCTCCTTGTTGTGGCGCAACGATCGAAATTTCAAAGGTGAAATCGACGATCGAGAACAACCGCGATAAAACAATTACCTTCAAAACCTGCAAATTGAAGAAAACTCTGTTACCTTTGGCTTCTCCCGCTTTCTCCTGATGATAAGACCGTCGTTTTCTATGTAATCCGGCACGTCCTTCCGATTGCTGAAGTTGAACACCATCGTGTTGTTCTGCTGATTCCATGGCTTCGTGTCCCAGAGACCGCTGCTCGCGCTCGTCTTTTTCGCCGGTTGTATCTCGTCCGCGCTCTTCAGACTCACCACCACCTTGGTCGGCTGCTCGATGCTCTTCACCCGATTGATCAGATTCTTCTCGAGCTCGCGATTGCTCAGATTCTGCTGCGGATGTTGCGTCTTCGTGGACACGAGCGGCCGTATGATGCCGATCTGCTTCTGCGGCGGCGAGAACTCGTTCTTCTGCTGAGATCTTATCGTTTTCGTCTCGTTGTTGCTCTGTTGTGAATGCGTCGTTGCAGGTTTGATTAAACTCAGACTGCAGATAGCGCCGATAGGTTTCGTCTCCGGTACGATCAGCTTCTGATCGGCATCCTCTTTGCCGCTCTCGAGTTTCGCCTCTTTCTCGGGCTCCAGTCTTTCCTGCAATCTGCACGTAGTCTCGAAGCTCGTCACGTGAACATCCGACGCGCTGGACTCGATCTCGCCGCTACAATCGTCCTCCGCCGAGTTTTGTTGTCCGTTGTGCTTCGCACCCGGTAAGTAACTCTTGTCGCTCGTCGGCTGATCGCCGAAGTTGAACTGCATCGTTATGCCGGCCTTGCTGATGTTATCCAGAGCGGTCTTGGATATGGTTTTCGCTCCGTCTGTGATCTCCTTTCCGGCGCTGTCCTCTTCGTTGTTGATCGCGACGCGGCTCGCATCCTCTTCTTTTCGCTCTTCGTTGCCGGATGATTCCGGGAGCCGTCCCGGTTGCCAGGTGTGCTCGACATTCGTCCTCGGCGATTCTTTCTCGATCAGTGAACGAACTTTGGTCGACTCCGGTTCCGTCTTCGAGGTCTCCTTGACCGGGGGACTCGGCAGTGGTGGTTTGTAAAGAGAATTTGGAATCTGAACCCGAATCGGGTCCTTGACGGGAGAGGAAGGACTCTGCGAGCCTTGTCTGATGTCTTTCACCGGCGACGGCGGCGATTGCAATCTGGGCGACAGGATCCTCGGCGAGAGCACCGGTGTGACCGGTGGCGATTTGACGCTGATCTCCAGAGCGGCGGACTTGGACTTGCAACTCTGCGGTTCCGGACTGTTCGCCGGGGAAAATCTTAGCTTGTAAGCGGCGGGTTCCGGCGACGGCGAGGGCGAGTGCGACTTTTCGATTTGCTGAAACCTACTCACCACCGAGGACACGGATTGCACGATCGGTTCTGTGATCACGCCGTCTATGTGATACTCCTCCTTGCCGTCCTGCGTCTCGATCAGCTCCGCGGTCGGTTTCTGCGGCAGTACGATCTTCTTCGGGGAAGCAGCAATTCCGGCGCGAGCACCGCCATTCACGAAAGGCTTCGGCTGTACCGGCGGTTTCGGCACCAGCTTCTTCTGCGCCTTGAGCGTGTCGTTGATGGTCTTGAAAGTGGCAACCTTCGCGGCGACCTCGCCTTTCGGCTTCAATCTCCTCGCTGAGACCTCGAAGATTCTCATCGTGGTCTTGACTAGATCCTGCGGCGGTCGTTCCGTTTCCGCCAGCACCGGTTTGATTCTCTTGGGCTTGTTTATGGGTTTCGGCCGTTCGATCTCGCCCAACCGACTTTCGATCTTCACGGATGTGCGGTCTACGAGGATGATGTGGTCGTTAACCGGCTCTTGGCGCACACCGTTCGTCGCCGGTCGAGAGACCGGAACTTGACGCGCTGCCGCCTCGTCGGTCGTCACGCTGTTGTACCTCATCAAGGTTTCCACGCTACGCGCCCGTTTCATCGAGTCGTTGCCCCGGGAGGCGTTTCGATACCTGTCGGTCTTGGCGGCGTTAACGACGCCGCCGCCGCTTCGTTTCGAATACTTTCTGCCGGCGACATTCTTCTCGTGACCGGGCGCTTCCTCGTCGTCGCGGTCCAGCAGATCCTCGAGACTGGCCGCACGTCGAAACCGCTGCACCGACACGCGACTCTTGTTCGTTTCGCGCAGAGTGAGGTTAAGGTACTTACTCTTGAGCTTGTTTACAATCCCCGGACCGTACTGCAGCTCCTCGGAGCTGTCGCTCTCCATCGCGTCTTCGTTTGACGCGCGACTCGGCACAACGACACGTTCCTTGGACGGATTGATCTTACCGCCGAACAAATCCTTTCCACGTCCGGTTAAAACGGCGCGAATCTCGTTCTCGTTAGTCTCACTCATCCTCGTTCTCGACAGTTTACCGCCGTCCGACGTTCTCGACGCTGTCTCCTCGTTCTTCTCGTCGGTGTGGTAGTCCAACGATTTTCGCTCCGTCGTGTCCGGGAACTTGGCCGGCGCGCTGTTCACAACATCCTCCGCGTCTGAGCAGAGCGACAATTCCGCCTCGAGACGCATGTTGTTCGCGACTGGTGACGCGAAGTCGGCAGTCGTTGCTCCGGCGGCGGCGGCGATGGTGGCGCTACTGATCGGCGGCCTTCTCGACGGTTGCGACGAGAGTGAGATCGACGCGCTGCCACCACCACTACCACCACTGCAGGTCGCGAGAGTGTCCTCGCTTGCGAAGCGTGCCGTGCGAAGCGGCGCGCCGGCGATCGCCGGGCAATGTTCCTGAAGAACCGTTGCGCTCTGCTCGGCGACGACGCCGTCGGACGTCGTCGTGCTCGCCAACGTCATCGACGACGTGCCGATCACCGCGCTGCACAGCTTCACGCTCGCGCCGTTGTTCGCGAGTACCTTGCTCTGCTGACGACGACGTTGTATGAGATCGCGTTTCCATTGCGGAACGTTGCTGCTGCTGCTGCTGCTGCTCGTCGTTGCCTCGTTGCCGGCGTTGCTGCCGGCGGTGGACGCCATGTTGGACGCGCGTCGTCGGCGCGCTCTCTCGCTTTCTCTCTCGTTATCGCGGACTTCCTCGCGGAACGATAACGACGTGCGTGGCGTGCGTGGCGTAAGTACGTCGGCACGTACGTCGCCCTCTTACGCGCTCCTTTCCGCCGCGTTCCTCCTCATGTTTACGTACGCAACGCGATTCCCTACCGGCGACGTGCACACAACACTATCGTTGTCGTCGGAAAATCGATGACTATTGACACGCGTTGAACATACGGTTCAACACACTCTCATCGGGAGGAAAAGAGCGACGATAGGAAACACCGTTTCGTCTCGTTTCGCTTCTCTCCAGCTAACACATGCTCTTTTTCACACTTGCACTTTGCTGCCGTGGAAGAACTCGTCGCGCGAATCGATCGGTTCTCTTCCTGTTCGTCCTGCGGTTCTTTCTCTCTCTCTCTCTCGTCGTGTCGTTCCACCTGTCGCGGAGTAAATCGAAAAGCCTCGTCGTCGTCGTCGTCGTCGTCGCGCGAACACGACAGCTATCTCGACGCGGAACAAACGGTATGTGTACGTACGGGTGCGTTAAACTCGCGTGTTCCGAGCGCGATAAACACGCGCTCTATCGCGCGATGATGACTGGCATGGTCGCCTCCTGGAGCGCGGCCACCGACGGCTCCACTGGAGAGCCGGCCCACTCGACGAAATCGAAAGTATCCGGCCTGTTTGCGACGCGCGTTCACAAAACCCCCTCGCGAACGAAAGGCCGCCTTCGCTCCCGTCAATCCCGCCGCCACCGCCGTTGTCGTCAGCGTTTGATCACCTCTCTCTCTCTCTCTCTGTCGTACCAACCCCTCTCTCGCCCGAATCCTCTCGCCACACTCGCTCGCTCGTTCTCTTTCTCCGTCCTTCTCGAGTCGCGCGTTTTCACTGACTTTGCTGCTCCTCGGTAATGCCACTCCGACGACGAGCGGCGGGGGCGCTCGCGTCGAGGAGCGCATGGAGGAGACGCGAGGACAAAAAATCGAAACGTCGTCGTCGCGACGGACACTTAGCAATTTTAAGGGTTGCGCGTATACACATTCGCTGCTACTGCATGTGCGTGCACGTTGCACACGAGCGTAGATGTGCGCGCAGGATACGTTTATTCAGACATCCTTGTTTTCGTACGTATTTACATGAATAATGATTAATTGATTGAACATATTTTGAGCAAACAAATAACAATACGCGTGTTACACACACACACAGCAGCAAATCGAGTTTTAAAATATTAAAATTGTATTAAATTTTATTTTATATTACACGTATATTTTATACATATTTATTTTATATTTTTCTATTTTTTATATTAAACGCAGGTACATGCATATATATATTTAAGTTACAAGAAATATGCTGAGCATATGTACATACACTTCTGCGTTTTGCGATGATCGCGCGCGTAGGTGCGTTCCGCTGTTCCCTTCCGTAATTTACATCGCGCTCTCAGCCCTAGACGACTCGCGAAATGATCTGCTTCCTGCGGCTCTGTCGCGGAGCGCAATCACGACGAGGTTTATCTTCAATATAACACACGCACGTGCTGAAACATACAATGCGTTACTTTCTGCACAAAATAGCACGACAACTGTCTATAAATTTAACGGAGAAATGGCGTGGCTCGCACACTTGGAAAGGAATTCGATATTCTCGAGGGGAAAGTAAATCAACGCGTAGCAGTCTCCGTGTATCGGAATTGATGCCTTTCCACGATCACGTAACAAAGCAACGTTGTGTTCGGCTACTTTTTACACTTTTCTACTTTTGTCAAAAGCAAGTGCCGATTTGTCAAGCGAATCAAATCGCTACTTATCTATTGACCAAACTTGACAAACATGCGTATATTACATACATATTGTTACATTTTACAATACTATGTTATTTGAAAAAGCGTTTGAAATAACGTAAAACATTGTTGAACATATTTTAATGTAAATGTCCGGGAACAAAATGTTTTACATAAAATAGTGGGTAAATTTTTAATCTGGTCATGTTTAAGTGCAATATAGTCATATGTATGAGAGATCATTTCAATCTCACATATAATTTTATGTAATTATTTGTAATTAATTAATGAATTTGTGTCCATATATGCAGAATTTTTTCCAGGTGCTTTTTCAGAGAATGAAAATAAAATACAAGCCTTTTAAATTCGCAACTTGTTTCCACAAGAGTGTTGCCACATCAGTTATTATGAAATAAGAGCCCTAAGCGTTTTCATTGGTTACATGACGATTTGCTCGGTATAGTAGATATAAAGTGCCTCGAAGTATCGACGTAAACGTCGCCGTTGCTTCCTTCCTGAACGTCAGTTCCGTGTTTCAGTCAAATGGCCGAGGGATGTTAAAGAATTATCGGTGAAAGACCGGTGAAAGGTTTGTTTCGATGGCAACGCAATTATCTACGGCCGTTACATTACTACGAGACCATCTCCCTCGCGTGATTCCTGTGATTGCTCGCGTCACGAGATACTTTCGCGTAATCCTCGATAATTCTCTGGTCTCGTTGTTACGATTACGCGCGAAAAGGAAAAGGCAACCGGCGCCGTCGATTACGCGAATAAAAAAATGTGATTACGAGATTGTGCGGATATTAAATTACGCTGCGTCGCGAAGGTGGGCAGACACGCACGAAGGTTTTCCATCGCGTTGCATTTCGATCAAGAAACTTTGTGTTGACAAAACATTACTTTATGTAAACCCCGGAACAACTGACTAATCAAAGTCTAAAGTTCAGAAACTGTCTAAAGAATTGAAATGACACTCGTGTCATTATCCGATTGAGAATCTTTTGACTTAAAAATCACGTTTCTTCATAAAATGAAAAAAAAAAAAAAAAAAAAAAAAAAAAACAAAAACGACATGACGCGTATCTTTGACGTTCTAACGGCTAAATTTTTTTCAGCGCAAGATCTCACCAGCATCCGTTCATCTCAGACACGATGTAAACGTTGTCATAATCGTAAACGATACGATCTTGCACGTATCTGCACGTCGCGTCTTTGTAATTGTTGCCGCAATTCGTGGATGGAGTTTTTGAACGTCTCTCGAGGTAAGATTCTTGTACGCCTGTAAATAAGAACTCGTTCAGCACGCATTCTAGGCGAGAGTTCCTGCGGAACGAAATGTATCGATAAATTACGACTAATTTTATGTGAGAAAAAGTTTAAAAAGTTTTTGCATTATAAGTTTTGTTGGTTTTAGCTGTGTACTTTATTTTCAAATTTTATGAAGATATTACATAGTCGCAAATACATCTTGTAATTATTTATGTCTTACGTGTGTGATAGGCTTCTTCTAAAAAAACAAGTTATTTGTTTGCGCGCTTCTTTGATATTTCGACTTGTACTACTAGAAAATATCCTTTCGCCAAGATGCGTCTAAAACAAAAACAAAAACACTAGTTGTCATTTTCCGCTGAACGTTGCGTATTTGTTGTATAGTTATGACAATAAGACAAATTGTTTTAAATTTAAAAATAAAAGATCTTTTAGGAAAAATTAAAAATTAAAAATGTTTCTACACATTGATTGTAACAAAAGAAGTACGTGCAAAATAAGTGCTCTGTGTTGTTTTGATGTGTTTCAAAACTAAGCTGCTACGATCGACGATTTCACAAGTCCCACAGCTGTTCGAATTCACCAGTGACATGCGCGGTGAACATGGCCGTTGTCGGTTTGTGACGGAACCTGCTCCAGATGAAACCGGTTTCGAACCAAGTTCTCTTCGGTTTTTCAGCTGCGCACGCGAGAACAGTACAGACTTGTGTACGCGAAAGGATTGGATTGCTCGTTGTGATCGCAACATCGTTGACGTTCGAACTTTATGTCTCTTGTCGATCATGGCCTATAATGAGGAACAATTAGGTAAAGAAACTATTTTGTCTTTTAGGTTAGATTAGGACCTACTATAGAAACATTAAACGGGTTTGTGTTGACGGGTTTGTGTCAGTTTGTCTTTATCGCGTTAAATGTAGAAAAATGCACGAAGCGATTCTGAACTGCGTTTTCAAAACTCTATTCTTCGGAATAGCGTTTGATTGATCAATCGGAACAAAACGATTGATCGATCAAACGTTATATCTACCCAATGAGATGGAACGTTGCAATGCCAACGCGGTACACTTTGAATTAAAGCGTGTACAATAAAAAAAAAAAAAAAAAAGAAAAAAAAAAGAAACTTTAAAGTACCGAACGCAACAAAACAAATATGTTAATTAATTCACATACTTGTTATTGTAACCATTTTCGCCAGACGGTAAACTTGACGATCACATGGAAGTCAAGGAGGAGCCGATTCTTCAGGGCTACGTTCAGGAGGAGAATAGTTTACAGAGTTTCGAGAATATCAATGCAATACCGTCAAACGACGTGGGCGCGTTGTGGAACAGTAAAGCCACCACCTGTCTGATCAATCAGTACAAAAAGTACCGATCGCTGGTCGGAAAATCGCCGCAAATCAGAAGTCTGCGAGAGATGTTCGAGATGATATCGTTGGAAATGCAGAACTACGGTTTCTGCTTCAGTCCGCAGAAATGCGAAAACAAATGGCGAGTTCTGGTGCGCAAGTACAAGACCATCGTTTATCGCGAGCGATTAAAGAAACCAGGCAGAATAAAACACTACGGTCAGTGGGAACACAAACGCGCCTTGGACGAAATTTTTAACAGCGAGAAGAAAAAACACATGTATTTTGAACAAACTGATTCTCAGCCACCAAACGAATCGGCGAAGTGTTCGTTGATCTCGCGCGGATGCAATCAAGACAACAATTCGCATCATCCGCTGAAAACTCATCAACATGGAGATCTTTTATCGTCTAACAGCAACGCAACGAAGGACGCGAAGGACAAAGACGCGTCAGATAGTAACCAAACCTTAACAGTACTGTTTGAAAAGTTTATTGAAGAAGTAAGGGAAGGTTTTGCTACAGCTCAAAGAAACGAAGAAAGACGACACAACGAGAAACTGGCTATGAAACAGAAGGAGTTGGATTTAAAAAGGCAGCTTCTTAAATTGAAAGAGCAAAAGATGCAATTGCAAAAATGTCAAATGATTGCTGCCGCGCGAAATTTTAAATAAAAAAAAAAAGAGAAATCGAGCAATGCGTTGCGATATTGTAAAATGTAGGGATCTATGTCTCTTTGCAATTTTTACATATAAGTTTCTCTAAAATCCTCAACGTAATCAATGTAAATTACATCACTTTTATACATGTGTAAGTAAAAATGAATAATATAACATTTCTCGATCAGATTTTATCCACATACGGTTACTGTGATACATTAAACACGTGCTTCACGTTTCCCTCTTTAGATGGCGGTGCACGTTGAAAGACAAGACATTTGCTACATTACCGGCAACTAGTTTTTAAAGAAAAGTATTATATTTATAATGTAAGAATAATTAGTAGAAAATATATATGTTAATTATATGGTTCTCTTTTTATCTTTGAAACAATTGAAAATATCCAGGTAAAATATATTGTCCAAGATTTCGTTAATATTCAGATAATGTAATACAAATGACTTTTCACCTTTAATTTTAGTGTCGAGCAATTTAAAAATCGAATGTTTCAACAATCTTTTATGTGTGTGCATTTCTAACGACGTAATTTGTCACTTTGCGTAAAAATAAGAGTGTGCATCGATTTTATGTACGTCTAAAATTTCGAAACTCAACGTTTAAAGAACCGAGAATATATCTGACGCGCGCGCGATGTTGACATCAATATTATTCTTCGAAATGAATCGCGTTGTACTTAACAAATAAGCAATAACAAGCGGAGATAACTAAAATTTTACAGTTTTATCGCTCGACTGAAATAACTTCGTGAATGTAAAACCTGTGACGGTTAAATCTTGACGAAACATCGATTGTACACTCGTTTGGGATCGAGTGTCCCGACGTAGGATGACGAGGTGAATGGAAATGTGACGTCTAACGATGACGACGACGACGACAAAGAGTATGTACAATTTTATAAAAGCGTCGTGAGTGCTTTTCGTGAAAAAATCGGTGGAACCGGTTACACCCGCTCACCTCACGTTCTCGCGCGCACACACGCGGCAGGCGTACACAGCCTACTTTACTGTTTACGCGAGAACACCGCGCAGGTGCGTATGTACACATTCGTGTGTGTCTCTCGGTACCGAATACACGCTTGTTTTACAGTTAGATCAAGAGAAAACCAATCGACAGAACAATGTATACGCGAAATGTATTATAAAGAATATATCGAAGGATTATCTTGCGCGCCGATAAAATGTCAATACATTTTAAACTTGTGTCGATCAACTGCTATAGTCGGTTAGCAACTCTAGTTGGAAGCGGTTGAGCGTAAATATTTATACTTTATCTTTGTAAAATAATGTAAACATTTGTTTGTCGACACTTCTTCCTCGCACTTGGAAAATGCGTTTACGTTCAATTTGTTTTCAATTGTCTGGCAGTTGATCGACAAAACACAATAGAAATTGAATTACCTTTACAGCACACAGAGACCAGTGTGTCGAAAAGCCGTACGAAAGTCACGTGGGAGAAAGACACCGTGAGAAAAAAAAAAAAAAAAAAAAAACCGATCGAAATATCGATATACCTCGATATGTTGGAGTTTTTTAGAGCGCAAACGGTCGAGAAAAATACTGGCGGCGCCATCAAGTGGCCGCGATGATTTCTATGCTGCAATTTGCATAGCTCGCCTCGTTTCGCGTGCTTAGCGCAAAAGAAATCCGCGGCCACACCGAGTGTGGCCTGATTCCTTTTTTACCGCGCTCGTCAAAAAATATGCGGATCGATCTTTGCTCTGAACTATTTTCTCCCGAGACATCGAGATAACCGAGAATTTATAAAGCTCGGCGCGCGGACTGAGGACGCGGACTGAGACGCTAAAGATCGGGGTCGTCACCTGAGAGAAATCGAATCAAACAAGATGGTTTGCCCTAAAGTTTCAATTGTATGCAATGCGCGTCTACTGCGTTTTTATCAACATGTCGTTCCGATACAATCGATCATTTTTCTTACGTTTTTTGTCACGTTGAAAATAGATTCGGAATTACGTCCGACAATTTTGCGTCTTCACAAAAAAATTTAAATACCTAATGAAAATTAATTTAATGTCACATTATCAAACGTTTTAATTTAGAGAACAACACGCTTATCTCCATTGATCCGCGCGAAGATCCGTCAATCGCGATATCGCACACGCTTTTCTCTTTTTATTATTATCATCATCGCGTTTGTACCAAGAACCACTCGCGCGCATAAAGTCGCGGGCGCGAATAAATTTTCCTAGCCGGGTTCCCCGGCGAGAGAGCGAGCCGATTGCTAAACGATGTGTCTAATTATCTTCGCCATTTGTACGAGTGCCCGATCGTTTCTCGCTCGTAATCTTTCTCACGTAGAGAGACTTGCCGCTTTGCGCGTGCCTACGTACTTCTTCATGCAAAAGCGAGACGAATCGCAAGAGAGGCGAACCGAGTCCAACAGAAAAAGAGAGAGAGAGACGGACGAAGAGAGCGGGGCCGGGCGCACTGAGCGCTTTCGTTTTCACCGAGCCTGCTTGTTAATCCGGTGAGTCAATAGTTGTATAACACTGGAACTACGTTGCGTAATCCGCACCGTCGTTGGTTTCCCTCGCGACCTACTTGCCCACTAAACTAGACACACATTCTTATCCACCAGCGATTCCCTCTCTTTCTCTCTCGACGTCTATCTGTTTCTCTTTCTCTCTCTCTGTCTCCATCTTGTGCGTTTACTATTTTCGCACGACCTGTGTGAGAATTGGCGTGTGTCACCTACACGCAAGTTCCGCAATCCAGAAAGTTTTGTCGCGACAACGTATCCGTAAATTACGTAGATTTTTTTTATTAAACAAGTATGTACGGTTTTTAGTTTATTATTAAATTGTATTTAATTATTTTGTCCACACGTATGTATTTATGTTAAATACGTTACTCATTTCATAAATAATAATTTTATTGCGTTAGATGCTAAAGTATTACATTTTTAGAATTTTTTCGAAAAAAACAATTTATTGAACTCTTAAAAAAATAAAGCACAGCAAGCGACGTTTAAAATTCGTAAGAAGTTGCAATATAACGTCATAACGTTTTCAAAAACATTCTTAGCATGATCAAAGTGTTTCGGCGTAAGTAAGAATTTCGCAATGAAACGAGATGGTGTAAACCTCGTCGTTAGCGAGGAGGTTTATTATTTACAGTCGGTTTCCGTGAAGTCTTAAAAAGCGAAGAACGTTTTATGAAGCGTAAAGTTAAGCATCTGATGTTGCGAACATCCTCTGCTCTTCCGCGATTCTGATTTTCCACGCACGGCGAACTAAAATCGCACAGTGTTGTTTCATTAAGAACGCATTAATTTAATATAGTCTCATTAATAGAGTCTCCACCAGAAGAAAGATTTCATTGGCAGTGTTCAATTTTCAACTTCTTCCGATTTTTAATATAAAAACTTCTTGTGTACACGTGCAATAATAAAGTAGAAATAAATAAAGTTACTAGTTCTTGCTTCCCTCTTCGCTTTTTTGTTTGTCTTTTATCAAAAGTGCTCCGAAAACCTGATCAGTTTAATATCATATGTATTATATTTTTTACACAACATCTTTGTTGTCAATATCGATAAAAAAAAACAAAAAATCTCCGTGCATTTGACCGAACAGGAATTTCTCATTTTTATCCGATCGCGGTTGTGTCAGTCGGACGAATAATAATGTTTTTCATCATCGCGGTCTATTTTTGTTAAACGACGTACAATTATTAAATTTTAGGATTTTTGCGACGACACGGCGAGCAACAAAAAAAAATCGTTTATATATATATTGTCGCAACAGACCGAAATGCAATTGAGTTCAAGGTTCTTGTCTTCGAAATGCCATAAAGGGTTTAGGGCGCTGTGAAAAATTACGTCTTTTCTTTATTCTACTTGCGCGCATAACGATTCTTCGTCAAGCTACGCTTGAAGAGTATTTCTTCAAAAGTACTTAACTTTTCGGTTCTTCTCGTAATTTATTGTTTTTCTTTTGAAAAAGAACATACGTTTTTTTCGAAGTATCTCTAAACGAAGAGCACACTTCTCTTTTTCTCCCACTGTCTTCATCTTCGGTTCTTTATAAAGAATCTCTTTATGTAGAAGTATGACATAAAACGGAAACGACCCGCTGAGAATTGCAACGTCACGGTGAACACAAGTAAATTATAAGAATAATTCAGTTCCTTTTTGCTCATGTCTGAATTTGCGATTTTCTACTAAATCGGTCATCATAACCGTTGACGAACTTCCGTACTAAAACGTTGTTATTTGCCATAAAATGTCAGAAAGGATAAAGATTCAATCAAAAGACATTTTTCAACTTGTTACTTATTCGTAAAATTGTTGTGCGTGTTTTATATCGACGGCACGCGTTTGTTTCGCGATTCTCTCGATGATCGGAATGCAACGTACATACAAGAACGTTTTTCGTCTTTTTACTTAAACACAAATAAAAATTTTTTCTTAAAAATGAGGCTAAGAAAATTTGCGAAGTTTGCAGATGTTATTTTTAGTGTTTTCGTATACTTGCAAAAAATATTTCTTTTTTCGCAACCAAAATGTTCCCTTCAGTTATTATAGTTGTACGCCAGTGTTTGTGTGCTGTTTTTTTTTAATAAATAATCAGTCGCATTCTCCTTAATCAATAGCCGTGCGCGTGGATTGCTGAAATTACGATCTCACGAAATCGACCGTCGGTGGGCGAAACGGGGTCAGCGGGGTAAACGGGTGATTGAATAAATGAGATAAGAGAGCGACGGGATGCTTGTGAACTTAAAAACAAAAAATTCGAATAAAAAGATTTTGCGAAATATTCCGCGACGTCGGAGTTATTGTCGTTTCGATTTTAACGAATTAAAAATGTTTCGTCGTTAATGCGCAAAATGAAAACTTCAACGTTATTTTTTACACACATAAACAAACTATCGCGAGTTCGTGAAATTGTTCTTCCTTCTGATAAACCTCTGTTAAAAATAACTCGTCCCGACAAGGGCGACAAGTCGTACGTGGAATGATAAATAAAAAAATAAAGGAAAAGAGAGAGAGAAGAAAAATAAAGAGACAGAAAAACTCGCACGAGAGACTGTCGGTTTATTAACGGCGTGGTGTTGTAGATTAAGTTTATTCAGCAACGAGTACGCCGTGACATACTAACCAAGTGGTCGAGACCTACTTTGCTCACCGGGTGACCTCCATTGAAATGGCGATGGGGTGATAGTGCGTGGCATTCCTCCTCTTTTGTTTTTTTATTTATTTATTTCGAGCGCCACCGCACGCAACGCGCGCGCTGAAAGCACGAGGCCGAATGCTGAGCGCGTCCTTCGATTTTCATACGGGAAGACCTTACTCGCGTCGGACACGCTCAGATTTATGCACAAGGGGCGGCTGCTCCGCAGTGCAGCATGCATCCATAGTGAATGAATATAGCGTATGCATTATATACTCGATTCTGTGGAAAATTGACGAGATATCGCGCGTAATGTTGTTTCAAACACGACAGAATGGAAATTGTTTTGCTGCACTTTTTGTCGAAATCTCGATTGTGAATTTCAAGAGGAAAGAAGAAAGACTTACTTCGTTGTAAGTTTGAGATACAAGAGATAAACAAGATAATAAATTGTTTAAGAAAAAGATTACATACACGTGGACTCTATTGATTTTGTGCGTAATACACGGCGAAAGTGAATGATTTCACTTTTGTTCATAGAATGAGGCGACGTCGATCGATGGCTTTTAGACTGAGAAAGTTTGGCGATTTACTTTAACTTTGAACATTTTATTTTGAGTTTCCGAATCTAATAATAAAATCGTAAATTACAACACGAACATAAATATTTAAAAGCGCGTTTTGCGAACGCTTTTGTGTCATTTGAAATAAATTGATTTACATAGGAAATTTGTCGCTATTGGGTTTTTTTTTTCAAAGAGAGCGAGTTTTTTAGAATATATTCTATATTCTAAAAAAACTGAATAGGTTCCGGATACGTAAAATTTCCACACTTTTCCTTAACCCTTTCATTTCATTTTAACCCGCATTTTCTTTGTGAGCATAAAAAAATTTATGTAACGTTAAGCCAGTAAAAAAACTCAATTTCCAGATAAAAACAATGAAGTTACAATTGTGGAAGATTTTCTTTTTTCGTATTTGTGTTTTGATAATCGCGACGAGCAATCTTTTTTGGCTAGGAAGGAAAGGTGAACAAAACAAGATGTGCCACATTGTGGCTAAAACTAAAATTGGACTAAAAGAATTATTAATACGTCAGTATGTGACTTCAAAGTTACACGACGTTATAGAGAGAGTTAATATCGTAAAGTGTTCGGAATTTTTGTAAACATCGCGATAACTTCAGAGTTCACCACTAATAGAAATTACATTATGTATTCAAGTAAAGCTCGCAAAACGAGAATGCAAATCTATATGTTGCAAATCTAGTTTTGAAATTTGGCACAAACAATAGCAGCGTGTAGCCTCAGATTTTCGTTGTTATGGGAACAAATATTTAAGCTAACGAATGGGAAAGAAATCGTCGTTGGTCAAATACGATTTTTACCGGGCGCATTACAAACACACGTCAAACCACATATATGCGCGCGCGCACGTTTCCTCAATGTATGTTTCTTACGCAAACTAGCGAAAGTAGGCGGGCTGCGAGAGCTCGAGCTTGATCACAGACAGAGGTAATTCTCGCGTGGCACGTAGCCCGCAAGGAAAGCGAAAGAAGGCACGTGAGAACGCGCGTGTGTGCACTTTTCGAGCCGGTCGCGACTCGCCCGCGTTCGGAAAAGATTGCGAAAGAGAGCCTCCTTCGAACCGAAAGCGAGAGTGAAGAGGCCCGGGGGACCCGCGTAAGTTATGTGTGTGTCGCCGATTCCTTTTGCGCCCGTAAAATCGTCAATGACGAGCCGAAATAAAACATTGAAGTAAATAATCGAAATTCAAATCGATTAAATGAGAATTTTTCGCGCAATTGAGAAATATGTTACATCTTTATTCGCGCGAATAAATTAATGTAATTGTAACGATGTTCCGTAATGTGCGACATATATCTTTAAATTCGCAGCGAAATTGATTGCGCGGACCACCGCTCGAGCTGGATCGTGACCAAGTGATAATGACTTCGACACTCACTTGGCGCGGCACTGATCAAACAAAACGGTCTATTTTAGATACGCCATCGTCTCGCGAGTACGCGGAAATTGTCGCAAAATGTGCATATAAGCGACTGTTTATTTTAACCTTTAACCTTAGCAGATTGTATAATAAATGTCCTTCGCTCTCTCTCTCTCTCTCTCTCTCTCCCCGCGCGAACGATGATACACTCAAATGAGATATTCAAATGAGAGTCACTAATCTACTTTGTGTGTTCGCGAGACGACAAAATTGAAACGAAACCCGTGTCAAAATGACGAATAAAACGTTTCTTTAAATATTCATCAAATTGACGGATATGATAAAATTGAATGTACATCAATCAAAATCACGATAATTTTTTGCTCACGCAAAGCGCGAGCTAATTAAAAGTGAGTCACGATCGGTCTCGTCGCAATATTTAAAGTACAAGCCAGGCGAGAGAGCGAACAAGCGTCGGTTCGCTTCACGAAAAAAACACGAGAGTCGAGCGAACGACGAGAAAACGACGCCATTTATACGCAAGTGTATACACAAAAAATGTCGTTATACATTATGAAAACGACCGGAGACGTTTGAAGAAAAAAAATAGGTTTACATAATTTGGATTTTTTTTCTCCTCGATCCTTTCGAGAAAGCTAGTGGCATCCGATTGAGATTTATTGCCGAGCGCTTTTCCACTAAAACGTGTCTGTGTTCCTCTTCTTCGTGTGCGTGCGTGTACGTACCGTTTTTCTAATTCTATATGCATGATCGAATATTACTCGATTCGATTTGCTTTACACAGAGCGAAATAAATTCCTCGACTACTAGCAATTATTCAGACCGGTAATTATGCGTTCGAGTAATTATAACGTCGCAAAAACACGTGTATTAATGAATATCATTATAAATCATTGTACAATTATATTCCTAATAAATAAAGATGCGTGTAGATTACACGCAAAAATGTAAAATTGTTCTTGGAATCCTCTCGATGTGATCGAGCTCAAAATGCGCTTCGACAAAGCGTTGGAGCGCGATATAAATTTCCCATGAAAGTCACTTTTCGTCGTCATCAATATTTTAGCAAGTTACTTGTAATTTCCAAAACACGTGCGCACACAGACGAGGAGCTGTGCGCGCCAGACGCATTGAATTAATTCGTATGTAGGTCAAAGAGCAGATACACGCGATCGCAGAATTATTATTCTATATCGAAAGTAGGTCATACACACACACACGAACGGCAAAAAACCTCCGATTATATTCAATATATTCAAAACGTTCGTCCTTTAATAAATTCATAACTTTGGGCAAACAAAAATTTCAATTTTTCCACTCAATTTATCACCTCGACCTCACCTCGTGGTGTGGTCTTTCGCGCTTCAATTGAAATTCAATCCTGGTAGAAATCCCGCAACCATCTCTCTCTCTCGAAAATGGCTGCTTTGCTTTTCGGGGACGACCTACATCAGTTCGGAAATGTACTTGTTGCACCATCCCTTCGTCCCGGACTGACCTCCGGCGCGCATTTGCGGCTTCCATTCGCGTGGCGATTTATGGATATATTTGCCGAGATAAAAAAAAAAAGCGAATTACCTGTGCGAATGCGTCCTCGTCACGTGGATGACGTCTGCGCCGACGTCGTCGGAGCGAGAGACGCGAGAAGGTGCCGCGCGTCCGCACACACACACGCCGCTCAGAAAGGACGGAAGGCGGGAAGACGGGGGAAGGCAGAGGAAGGGTGCGAGTGTGTACAGTGGGAGGCAAGGATTCGTGTCATTGTCAGTGGGTAATCAGGTCAGTGGGCCACTGGGACGACCACTTTCAATTTCAGTCCTTCTAGTCGCATATAAAGCGCCGCGCTCTCGCTTTCCTCGTCTCTCTTTTCTCTATCCGTCTCCCCCTCCCCGTTTGCTGCACTATGTTCTCTCTCTCTCTCTTTCTCGTGCGCGCATCATCTTTCCCGCTAATTTTACCTAGCGATTACCACTTTTCTTTCTCTGTCGCGTCGCGCTGACTATCAGTCGAGTCCTATCTCAGTCGCTACTATGGCAATGGTATGATGACGGCGATCGAAAGAGAGAGAGAGAGAGAGAGAGAGAGAGAGAGAGAGAGAGAGAGAGAGAGAGAGAGAGAGAGAGAGAGAGGAAGATCGCAAAGTTGTACTGGAATGGTAGAGGGATAGAGGCTGTGCTACTGACACGCGCCAATCGCGTCACGCTTCTTCACGCACGAGCGTAACTGGAGAACTTACAAGCGAGTTCTCGGCGCAGAAACGGAAACGCAGAGGGGAGGAAGAGAGGAAGAGAGAGAGAGAAAAATACTTTGCTCGCTCGTTTGTGCTCGGATCGGATCGCCCGCCTTTTCCCGCCACGCCGCCGACAAGCCACGCGGAGAGAGATAGCGGAAAGTAGGACGCGTATTAAAAACTACAGACCGTGTCCCGTGGCGTCACTTCTTGTGCCTCGGCGCGATGTGCCGGTATTACCCAATCGAATTCATCATAACTAGCATGAGACACGTTACATATGAGCGCACGGGTAATGAATCGAACGGGCGCGGACTTACGCGCGAGAACAGAACGAAGCGAAATCGCAGCGCGTTGGAACGCAATCAGCGCAAAGATTGGTCGAAATTTTAAATACAAAGTGCGCGCCACGCGGAAATTTTTAAAGATGCGTGCGCGTTAAAGGAAATTAATTTTTTCATACTATGTATGTATGTGTGTGTGTAAGAGGAAGGTTTTGTAAACTGATATATTTCAGATAAAAAGAAAAAAACAAAGAGATTTCACGCGCAATTTTTCTATTAGATATTTTAGTTGTTTCAAAAATTATTGAATATTTTAAATAATTACGATATGCAGGCAATAGGAGTGATAGTCATTCTTGATGAATCGAATTAAAAGAGTATTAAGAGCAATGCGCACGCATCTCGCGTCCGTCAATTGCGCGCTCTGTTTTTTTTTTCAAAATATCGACACTAACAGGAGTTCGTGATTAATTTTCGCGAAAATCTAGGACATAACCTTGGCTTCTCTCGTGCAGCAAGGCTGATCGAGTGTTGTATTTAGAAACGCTCGCAAATGCGACGTATGCACCGCAAACGCGCGACGTAGAAACATATTTTAGTGAAATAGTCAAGTTAATTATTAATTTTAGCGGCAAAACAAAATTATACATGGAAAACAAAATTTTACCATTACATGGCCATTTACACGGCAAGAAAAATTTGTTTTAAGTCTAATAGAGATTTTTGTTTCATCAACAAATTTTTGTTAGCAAAATAAAAATCTCAATAGCAAAGGCCATATTTCGCAAAGTTTTCTTACTGGCCACGTAGTAATCTTCTGACCATTGCAGCAAATCTTTTTTCCCGTATCATTGTCACTTTTATCAGCAAATTTGTTTTTATAAGATACTACAAATACAAAAAGAGCAAGAGATGAGCAATCGCTCTTTACATTATCTCAATTCTAAAACAATAAGAGTCACAATAAATTAATGACCTTACTGACCGAGATAATGAAACGATGATTATTTATGAAAATACAAAACGCAGAGTTTTTTTTTAATGTATATCACATGGTATATCATACGTAAATAAGATATGCTGCAAAAACTTAATAAAAATGTAATAAATATTTGTTTGTGTTTTGAATGTGTAATTCAACTGTAAAGCAACACGAAATGCTCATTGTTCATTTTTGCTCTTTTTCTCTCTCTTCTCTTATTTATCACTTAAAGATTATATGCAAAATATAAATATATGTATATACATATATTATATGTATATATATTTTGCACGTATGCATATGCGGGTAAGAAATACATCTCACAAAACAGCTACACATTTCGATTACATTACGGACAATTGTTGCATTCTCGGTGCATTCTATTTCCATCACCGATTGCTTCAGATTTTAAATACGCATGATTCGACAAACCGAACGTTTTTTTCCGTCTTGCGCTAAATACTTTTTTAACACTCTCTTCCCTTGTTTCTAAACACTTGTTTCCTTACGTTTCTTACTTGTTTCTTGAAAACGTTCGTTTTGTATAATCCAACACGTGTTGTTCTCAACCACAGCTGGTATCGGATCATTTGTGTGATTGAAACAAGATAGAATTTCTCGAATAAATTACTTTCGCACAGCTGTTAGAATAAAATGCTGTGGTATTTTTTTTTTTTTTTTACTTAAGTTTGTTTCTCTGTTTTATTCCCGTCCTTTCTCTTTTGCACGCATAACAGATATATTACAGCGAGATGTTAGTCATTGATAATAACGTAAGGGCGCCACACGACGGCAGACGAAATTTTGCCCGCGTGATACATGACCGACAGCAAATTTTGTGGTTTGCTACGAATCAAATAAAGTTTGACATGTTTTGTAATTATTTTATTATATATATATATATATACAATGTATATATACGTTGCAAATTAAAACTGTAGAAAGAAAAGTTTCCATAAATCAATTGTTTTTTCCATTAAAAAAAAATGACGTTACTCGCACACGCGACGCGCAGATCCGTTCGCTACAAAAAGTAATCGCGCCGGCAGCAATGATGATCAATTTTGCGAGAGACTTAAGCAACAGATTCGCGGCATCAAGTGCACCGAGACGCTGGCATTTATTTAGATAAATTGAAGCGCATGTACACCTCCGTGCGTTTTAACGCCGGGTTATATGCGCGCACGGCGGCGTAAACGCGCGCGCGCGCTTGAGAACGTTGAATAATAATTACTGTTGTTGGCTCGGCACGGTGTTATTGAGTTATTCCGATGCGAGTTTATCAAAGTGGGTCAAGCGATTTAATAGCGACCGCCGCGGAGGAGAAACGGCCCCATCGTCTTTAAGCGAGGGCGTGGGAGGTGGACGTGTGTGCGGTGCAATAAAAACCGCGCACACGTAGGAGAGAGAGAGAGAGAGAGACGTTTTACGCGCTGGCATTATACACCGATCCCGGGGATATTACATCTATCGAGAGAGAGAAAAAAAAACTTGATCCTTTGAGCCTTGGCGCGCCGAAATCGGCGAGAATATTCAAGTCGGCGACGACGAAAGAGAGGCGTTAACCCAATTCTCTTAATCATACATTGAAAGTAAATTAAGAGATGTTTGATTTATCTCCCCAATTACGCCCACGTCGAAGAAGGCGGAATAATCGATGTTATCCTCCTTCCTTCGTCCTTTCTCTCTTGGCGAGTATTCAATTGAATACGAAATGTGTGTGCGCTCGCATTAATCCCGGGAATATACGGCGTGTCGGGTTTAAAAATAGAATCTTATATTTAGAAAACGTTCAACAAAAATGTCAACCGATTGACACACGTATTGAGAAAAAAAAATCGAACCGGCACGAATCAAGTTTCGAGAATAAAAATGCACGCGGCAAGCTGAGAAATCCTCAAACGTAATGTAACGATAACGATTCGCGTTTACGACATTAGCCAAATCGTAAAACCTTATGCGACGCCTAAGAGCGAAGATCTTTGTTGAAAAGTAGTCGTGCGAGGTAAATCATGAATATTTGCACAATAAATTTAATGAGCAAAAAATAGTTTCCGAAAAAGTAGTTCACGAAATGGGAGCATTGTAGTGTTGATTTTAAACAGATGATCTAGATACTTGTGAAATGTAGTTCGCCCATCATTGGCGCTTATGAAGAGCAAGGAAAAAAAATAGTGAGCCCGGAGAAAAAATAGTGAAAACGGCCGGACACAATTGGAGTCTCTATACAAATGTAGCACTAAAGTCTACATTCTATCGTGTATGCAAATTTTTCGGTGCCTATCTATAAAACTTGCGTAGCAAAGTCAGTGACGAAAAATACAAAACATTAACGAAAACACTCAAGACGAGGGGGAAAGAAAGCGTGCCTCTTGTTACGTGATGATTTATTTTTATTTTCAAGCAAAACAAAGAGAAAAAAAGAATCAATGAGAAGAGTCAGCACGCACAAGCGCGTGCACGGTAAATTACGAGAAAATTCGAGGCTTATCGAGACGTTTGTCAAAGATATTTGTTGGACTGACACAATTTTCTTTTTTTCAAGGAGAATTAGAAAATAATCTTCAAAAAAAAAAAAAAAAAAAAAAAAAAAATATACAAGCCTTTTATTATTTTTTTCTTTTTTTTTTTTTTGATACAAGAAAGTTTTAGGTTGTTTCTTCTACAGACGAAGAAATATTGACTAGTCCTCAAATATCTTTCTTTTGTGCGCAGATGCAACAGATTTTGGGGAACAATCGTACAGTTTGACAGAGTCAGAAGATTAACTAGCTTGTTCAATCCTTTTGAAAATTTAAGAAGTGAAAGTGTCATCACAATGATTCGCTACACTCGTATTTCGTGATGCTTTGTTTTGCACGATTCTATTTTCAAGAAAAAATTCGTTAATATGTTTGTCTGGATCCGTTTTCCGATACGCGCTCGCACGTATAATCGCGATTTAATACGTGTAAATAACATATGCGTATATCGCTTGTCAATTGCACACCTAATCTGATAAGTGCATTTCGGCGCAGCGAATGGATGCTGATGCGTCGCCATTTATCAAGTGACACCCGCTGTGAAACGTTGCCACAAACTTTTTTCGTTTCCATTTCATGAGAAATCGATCGCATATGTCTAACGTCACGCAAAAAAATGTTCAAATACGTCAAAGTCCGTTGTTAAAATGCGCGATAAAAACGACATGATGTGTGTCTTCAGTCGAAGAAAGAAAAAGAATTGAAGTGAAATATGACACAAAGAATGTCTCTATTATTTCGAAAATTATTCGGACTGTATGGTGCAACAAATTCGGTTCGAGTTTGATTTATTTCTCGAAACAACAGACTCAAACGTCTCCGACAAAACTTGTGTTGTAGAAAAAGAAGATGAATATCGCAAACGTTTTTGTATTGTTTTTAACAATTGAACAGGAAAGATACACAACTGCTGCACATTTGAAAGTAGTCAAGACCATGTTAGAAGAAATAATGGGACATATATTTGGAGAAACCGATCGAGCGTTGTATGTGCAAAATGTCATATCCAAGTGTAAATTCCACAAAATTCGAGTCAGATTTAATTCAAAAATCTACATGTCGGATGCTTGGACTGTGCATTTCGCATATAAAAAACCCCTCTCTTCAATCTTTCTAGAAATTAAAGTAGTCGTTGCAAAAAAAAACAAATAACTTCACAATCGGCAGACAAGAGCGTGTACAATGTCTGGAAAAATTTGACAAAGTCGAAGTACAAAAGATCGATTGAGTCAATCTGAACAGAAAGTTTTCTTTACAAAACTAAATAACTAGAATAATCCGTTTTATCTTGACACTTCGGCTTCGTCAAAATTTTTCAGACGTCCTGTAGACAACATGTACATACGTATGCATATGTACACACACGCGCGCGCGCGCGCACACACACATACAATAAGTTATCATCGTAGCGATGACGTATCTTGTGCAAATATTAATTATAATTGTTTCTTTATTTAGTCACGGCTTCGTATACGCGACGATCTCGCGGTGTTATCGCGCAGCATAAATGTTTTATTCATCAGAGAGGGCAGATTTCATTACGCTCGTTTTAGAATGACGATATCAAAATCGTGCCGTTTACTTCGGGCATCTGCACACGCGTAATGTGTACGTACACATTACGTCCGATTGCGAAATTGTCGGTCGCGAGAGGGTGCGAAATATAATATCTCCCGATGACGGAATTTCATCACACGCGCTACATTACGTTATCAAATTGGCAGGAGCGCGATACTTCCTGCTGATAATTTCGTGTGTTATTTCCTACACGTGTTATCTATCGCGATTATTCGCGTTGCCTCGCGACAGCGACACCACACGCGCTTTTCATCGAGTGACAGTCAATCGTGTTTATCCAGAAAAGCGTTACATTCCTCCCTCGATCGAGACTGTTCGTTAGAAAAATTATGAGGACACGTTCAGGTAAACGTTTTCGTAAAATATAGTCAAATTTCCCAATCGAATACATAATGTTATTTCTCTGAACATAACAAACACGTGAAAATGCAGCATACCATGGAAAATGTCATGACAACACACATAAATATAGTTGACTGATTAAGATTTAAAATTTATTAAAAATTTTGTAATAATTTAAATAATTTCGTGATAAATTAGTAAATCATATAATTTTTTCGATAATAAACTAGTTAATTAGGAGTTGATGCGCTTATAACGTTAGAATTTTGTAAAACTATTTGAGCGGTAAAATAATTTGCAACTTAATATAATTATTAAAATAATAATAATAATTGTTTGTCGAACATTTGCCATTGTTCGAAAGTAACGATCTCGCGTGATGCTAATAACACCGGGATATCATTTGGCAATTATACATACGATGACGGATCATTGTGTTAACGTCGTCACGTAAAAAATAAACAATTCCTCCGATTATAAATTACTTCAATGCACGTAAGAAAGCGTTAACGATCCTTCGTTTCACGCTGTTAAGCCAATAATAGCGTGTAATGCGAGTACTAAGATGTCTGCTCGATAAATTTATGAACTACGTAGTACGTGTGTTGTTTTTACGAATTTATTCACCGCACACGGAAAATAATTTGTTTTCGTGCCGTTTACCAGTTTAATGTAATGTAAATTGATACTTCTCACACCTGCGAACATCGACTACTTTTGACGCGTGATAAATTGGTTTTCTCGGAAAAAATGGAAAACACACGTTTGTTAACACCGGAACAACCGAATCCGTTAACATGACGGATTTCAAGATCTACTCGCAAGAAATGTTTTTCGTGTAGTTTTATAACAAGAAAAATAATAAGTAAGGTATTGAAACTTTTGCAGCTGAAAGCTTTTCTCGTTAATTAACTATTTAAAATATTAAAGAAATTAAAAACGAAGCCCCCGTGTGTTTGTTTTTTTTATAGGAAAAACCGCCAACGTCATACGCGACCGTCTTATGATTGATTGATCGCAATATCAGACACGTGCTTCATTAACAGTGTTGACATTCAATGAAAATTGCACGCAGTTTGTAAAACGCGGAGCCAATTGTGATATACATCAATTTTCATCGCTCCATAATGAATCGCATAATGCGGGAAGTTACAGAGGATTCTTAATGATCTGGATTACTTGTGAGACTGTCCCATCTGCTTATTACTACTACTACTACACTACTACTGCTACTGCAAAAGCTACTACTACATTACTACTACAATTAGTACTCTCTTAATTACATATATGTCTACACTTGATCTGCAGTTCTGTGTATTTTTGTGAACAGAAGGTCTTGTTTAAACACTTGTCTTGTACAATTTGCTCAGTTTTCGAAATACATTAATGACAAAAATAAGAGACAGTAAAAAACATAACTTCAGATTATCAAAACACAAAATTCTTCTAAAGATATATTTTCCAATATTTTCGTAAATTCTCGAAATCTCGAAGATATTTTCTCAAAAAATATTCTCTAAAAAAATAAATTACCGCGAGAACTTTTTTTCTTATAGTAATGAACAATAAAATTATGTTAATTTTCTATGTAAAATTGCGTATTAGGATTATATTTCTAAAAATTCATTAGTACAAGTGAGTTAACAATGTTAATAACAGTGACTAAGAACACACGGTTCTTAATTACACTTTGTTAAATAGAATGGAACAAGCAGGATGTGATTATTAGCCAGGCGGATGGATAAGCTGGGACAAGTGAAAAAAAAAAGAGAGACATAAATATTAAGCCAAAAATTTTGTTTGAGAAATTTATTTACACAAACAGACATTTTCAAATCTTTTTTGTTTGATATATATACTTCAATAATTTTGTGGAGAAGAGTAATTGACTTTATTTTGTTTCTCTTCGTGCATTCATTGTTCCCATTGATTCCTAAATAAAAATTCATCTGAACCAGCTTGCCACTCACCCAGGTCTACTCTTTAAAAAGGTTCAGTGAAATTGCATCCTAGCGAGAAACACTTTTACAAACAGATTTCTCAGAATACTGGTTCATTTTGTGTCAATGAGTAAATACGCAGAAAGAAAAAAAGAAAGCAAAGTACAGTAAAAGAGCGAGTACAGTAAAAGAAAGAGAAAGAGATAAATAGAGAAAAAAGAGAAGTTCTCTGTGAGAAGGTGTTAGCGCTATTGTTTTAGAAAAACAACTCGTCTCTCGCAATCTTTTGCATATTGTGACAGAGAAAAATAAAAGGAAGAAAAATAATGAAAAGAAAAAAAAGACATACGGTGAAAACATATCAAAGGAAGTTGACAGACTCTTCGTTACGAGGAACACGAGGAGCAACGTCAACGTAAATAAAGGCGACGATCGAGTCTCGTTTTGACGAAAGGTTGGCGCAAGCATTTAAGAAGCACATTGAAGAAGCGCGATGTTCAAAGACCGACGATTCTATAAATCCCGTGACAATCCGACGAGAAAAACGGGAAAACGGAAAAAAGATTCAATCTCTCGCGGGCAAAGCGCGCGACTTTGGAATTTGCAACGAAATGCCTGTTGCGCCATTACGAGACACCGCTACGTTGCAGCGGACTAACTAGGAACGTGGACCGTGAATTATGAGGTTCTCGTGTCTGTTCACCGTGTTTATGCGATACTCGCGGTCCAATTTGCGAACGGGGTCCGCGGCAATCGTGACCGGATACACTTTCAGAAGAAATCGAATCGCGCCGGGTGCATTAGGCGAATTGTCTTTCTTAATCGTTACGGATGCGCATTCTTTAATTGTATTAAACGTCTGCGAACATGATTTAATTTTTTTCTGATAAAAAGAATAAAATATTCTGATGATTTTGCACGCGTATGTTATTGAAAAAAAAAATATATATATTGCGTATTATATTTGAAAACACGATTTGGCTAAACAATAGAAACATTTTCAAGTGTGTCCACTCTTCTCTAAAACAATTTTATACATGTTATATATAAAATAATCTGTAGTCTATAAATAACTTTATCACATGTTATGCTGCAAGTGATAAAAGCACTGAAAAAAAAAAAAAAAAAAAAGAGCCTAAAAACTGAATAGTTTTATTTTTTGAAGAAGCAACAATTTTTTCTCTCTTTTATTTCTTATCTGAGGAAATAAAATATAAAACCGCTTATATTTGCCTCGTGTACGTAACTCATAAATAAATTCCGCGATGCATATCTACGTACGTCAATTTTTCGATAAAAAAAAAAAAAAGAATTGTAATACACTACTGTTACGTAAGAACTTTAAACCCGGAAAATGCATACGAAAATATCTTTTTGCAGACCTTTGATCCTACTTCTAGCCTTGCTTAATAATTGTTATTTAAGTGCCACAATGTTTTGACGAAACTACAGGAAAAGATCGAGCGCGTTCTATTACCAAATGGCATGCGTCTGTCCGGAGAAGGCCGGTTGGCGCGAATTTCGCGAACTCGGAAGTGGATCGGAGCACAGCGCGAGGAAGAAACACGCGCGCGATGCAACAGACGACAGAGAATTCAGAGAAGGAGCTGGGTGGAGAGGGAAGCATTGCCAGACGGAGGAGTGCGAAACGAAAAGAACCGGCATACACGAAAGAAAGAGAGCGACAGATCAGGGGGGGATAGACGGAAAAAGTGAGATCGAAGAGAAGAAGAAGAGAAAAAGGCGAAGATGGAAGAGTGCGCGTTGAAAGAGAAAGACAGAGAAAGGGGTTTGGCAAGCGGCACATTAGCGACAACAAAGGCTCCACACAAGAGCATAGGCGGAGAGTCATTGAGAGGTTACCTGCGACATCACTGGCGGTCGCTACGTCGGTGATGAGGTTGACTCTCTGTCGCGATTGTTGCTGCTGCTGCTGCGGCACCTGATGCTGCTGGAGGCTCTGCTGAGATCCCGTCAAGGACAGGTTGCCGGCACTCGTAGCGGTACTCTCCGTCAAGATTGGCACCGCAGCGGAGGAGGAGGTTGACGACGTGGACGACTCCGTGAGCGGATCCGCCGTCGTCGCGACGCCGGTGTTGTTGTCGAGGACCGTCGCGGGCTCTTCTCCGCTCTCCCCCGTCCTCGTAGCCATTCGGCCCTCGTGTTTTCCAGCCAGCCAGCCAGGCAGACAGACAGACAGGGCACCCTCTCCTCCTCTCCTCTGCACGCGTCGTCTCCCCGCGAAGCGCACGCACTTCTCTCTCCTCGGAAGAACACCTACACTCTTTTACGTGCTCCCTTTCAGGCTCCTTCTTTTTCCCGCGTTATATCTCTCTCTTTCTCACTCTCTTTCGCTCGCTCGCTCACTCTCACTCTCTTTCTCTCCCGCTCTCACTCTCGTCTTGCGTTTCTGTCCCGCGGTAGCGCGTGCTCCGTTCCCGGTACCTCTCTTTTTCCACGCGTGCGCTCACACATACACACATACACACGCTCTCACTCTCTCTCTCTTTTTCTCGACGTCACGCTTACACTTTCCTCCCGTGCACGTTGCTCTATCGTTTTCTCCCTCTCGCCTTCGCTACCTCGGACTCTCGTTCTCTTACTCTCTCTCTCTTTCTGTCTCGCGTTTGCGCACGATCGCGTTACTCGTCTCTCTCCCTTCGCTCCGTCTTTTTTTCACTTAAACGCGTCCCGCGCGTCGGTCCGAACGCCGTGTCCGAGTGAGCGTGTACCGAAACTGCACACCACCGCCTCGCTAACTTGCTCGCTCCGTCGTCGTTTTCTTCTTCTGTCTCTTTCTCTCTCTTATTCTCTTTCTCTCCGGACGTCGTCAACGCCGCGACCGAACGTCGGTATCGCACGGGGACGACGGCATCGCACACACGCACGCACGCTTTACACGTCTCGCACCCGGAGAAGAAAAATAAGGAGGCCCGTATTTGTTAACCTCCCGTGTCCGTCGGCCCGTAAAAAAATGGAACGTTAGACAAATGTAGGTCTGTAGGCCACTTCTCACTTACACTTTGCATCGGGCACGGGCACTCCCTTAGTCAAGCGAGCGTCCGGCACACTGTCTCGCCTCCTGACAGCCGCGATTGCCCGCAGGACCGTAACGCGCGCGTACGCGACCACGTGGCTGATGACAACGCCGGGAGAAGAATTATATCCGCGCCTTTTTTCTCGCGACTCCACCGGTTCTTCGACGACGAGGGTCAACGCGCGAGAAGAGAAAATTCAGTTTTCTCGTTCGGTAACATCGTCGTGTGCGCACGCACGACGTTCACAATGTGACATCACGTGCGGGCACAGCTGTCACATACAAAGTCACATACATGGCGCGGGAATCCGAGCGATTCCGGTGCTTGCGGCGTTTGCGGCGGGAAGTGAATGTTTCGGGATATGTATTTTATCGCGATAAAAAAAAAAAAAAAGAAAAAACAAACAGTGACGACAAGTGCGAAAGTGAGAAAGAAAAAACTTTGCGAAGCTCGCGCAACAATGCGGTTATCTCGTATCGTAAAATTAACGCTGCTATCTGGAGCCGGACGGAGCGAAATGAAAAGAACTTTCCCCCATGTTCGCCGTAACGTAACGCCGCGTTATTGTACGGCAGTGGCTTAACGAAAGGGAAAACCGTACGTAAGACGCCGAGAGCGCAATCTCGTTAAAAAAAACGCTCGCTTTCGCGTGTCATTCGAAATAACGTGACGTCGCGTCGTCACCGCGTTGCACTATTACCATTATCCGGAATTCCGACGAAGAGAGAGAAAGAGAAAGCCGAAAAACGAGACAAAGAAATACGGTGCACGCTCCGACGTCCTTGCGGGGCGCGGGCGCCGTCGCGCGTCTATTACGGCACTGCGTGTCTCCCGTTCGGCGGCGAGCTGTCACGAGCGGAAAGACGCAATTTCCAAAACGCGTGTTTTTCCCCGTCGTCGTCCCGTCGACCGCGGCCGTGTCAAATCGACGTCGAAATTCACGGGCCGGTCGCGAGCCCTCGCGAACCTAACCTAAACCTAACCTCGTTACGCACACGAATTTTCCGGTCGTTCTTTTCCCATCCAGGAAGAAGAAGCGGGGGAGAGGGAGGGAGAGGGGAGATCTCTGATTACCTCTGCTGTGTGCGGCGGGTCGATTTGCCCGCCGCGTCGGATACGACGATAGCCAAGCTTTAAGTAGGTCAGCTGCCGCGGTGTCCGATCGCCCGGCGCGGGCCGCCCTTTCGCGGCGCACGTTGCATAACTCGTCACGCGCGACTTCACCAAATATAACCGCTGTAAAAAAAACTACGGTCTGACGGACATAATGCGGTGTAATCCCGTCTCAATGAACAATGCACTTGACTAACGCACTCGTTCGGCGCGGCCAGCGCTATCTGCCGCGTGAGCGCGCCCGATTTGAAATGCGTCACGTACGCAGTTACCGCGCGATGCTGTGCGGTATTGTGGTCTATATGCACGCCTTTACGTGTGCAATGAGACACACGATGTAAAAACACACACGGGCGTGTTTAACCTTTGACCGACAAGTTGGTGCTCAATTACAGAAGCGGTGTTACGCAACGATGAGGGACCAATTGCCGTTTTTTCAAGTCGTTTTCTCTCTCGGCGAGTGAACCGCGTGCGCGCGCGATACGTATTACACGCGATGACGAAAGATACGCGTGATGCAAAGGGATTGCATTCGAGAATTCGAGGGAGTGACATTTCCTGTAACAATGATACGTAGACATATGATTGAAGAATGTATCATATCAATATACAAAATCGTGTATAAAAATAGCAAACTTCTATAGACAAATATGAACTTCTATATACAAATATGTGTACAACTTGTCTTTTCTCTTTTGCCTGATTGCAAATGATACTTTTGAAACAGAAATTGGAACTTCAATTGTTCGAAACATTTAATTGCAAAAATTAAAAATTTAGCAATTTACATTAAAATTTTTGATAAGAAGAAATAGTCATTAAAGTTATAACGACATCAAACAAATAGAAGTATGTACACAAAGTTTTTCAATATTTCAGTTTAGTATCTTTTTGTTTTAATTTCTAAACAACCGAATGTTGATTGAAACGATCTTGGAAAAAAATTGACATCTGCATTAGATGAAATATAAATTTATGAAATTAAAAAACAATGCTTATATATACACATAACAATGTTTGTACATGTATAAAAAACATTGTTAAATATTTGACATTTATAATATACAAACATATTATAAAATTTGTTTAGTATATATACACATACGTACATATGTACACAATAATATATGTAAAAGTTATAAAATCTTTTCTAGTATATATACGGACATGTATGTAAATTCTGAAGATATAAAAATAATTAATTATTCTTACAACATACCGGATGTGCTTTTTTATCTTTTTACACAACTACGAAATCTCGTAGCGATCCTCTTACAAAGCAATATTATTGTAACCTGATTATACTTTCGTGATTGTACTGTTTAATTGGCTTTCTGTTTGGCTTCACCCAACAGACAGCGTGATATAATCAATCTTTGAATCTGCGCGGTACCTTCGTAGATTTGATAAATTTTGGCATCACGCATCAGTTTTTCGACTGGATATTCGGTATTAAATCCTGCACCACCAAAAATCTGAAAAAAAAAAAAAAAAAAAGAAGTTTACAAATATAATAAATATAATAAAATACCGAAAAAATGTACTCAATTATATATATATAGTGAAAAGTCTATACATAAATTATAACTTGTACACCCACCTGTACGGCGTCAGTGGCGCACTTGTTAGCTACATCCGCAGCATGACATTTTGCGATGCTAGCGAATATTGTGGCATTCGGTAAATTTCTGTCTGTAGCCCAGGCTGCCTTCAACGTTGCCAATCTGGAGGTCTCAACACCCACGGCCATATCAGCCAGCATAAAAGCTACCGCTTGATGTTCGGCTATTAGTTTGTTGAACGTTTTGCGTTCCAACGAATACTTTGTTGCTTCGTCTAAAGCTCTCTGAGCTAGACCGACCGCGCCCGCTGCGACCTACAATATAAACACCGAGATATGTTTGTGCAAATCTCGAATGAATAAAATACTAAATATATTGCATTGAATGCTCTGTTATATGTAGACATACCGGTGCTCGTGTTCTATCAAAGGTCTTCATAGCTATTTTAAAACCTTCTCCTTCTTTAAGCAGCACATTCTCTTCGGGTACGCGAACATCTTCAAATGTTATCATTCGCGTGTCGCTTGCTCTTTGTCCCATATTTATTTCCTGAAAGAAAATTAATACACATAAATGCAAAACTTAGAGTTAATACTCAAAAGTATTGTTTATGTTCCAATTACCTTACGACCAGGAGTCAACCCATCAGATTCCCGTTCCACAATGAAACCTGTGAAAGCCTTGCTAGCTGGAGCTTTTGGATCTGGATTAGTTCTTACCAGAACAAAATACCTGTTGATAAGAATTATTAGAAGAAATTTCTAAAACATAAGAGTCAAATATTAAAATATGCGCTATTGTACCAATTAGCAACTCCGCCATTTGTAATCCACATCTTTGTGCCATTGATTACCCACTCCTTTCCTTTCTTCTCTGCTTTAGTCTTAAGGCCTGCTACATCTGAGCCAGCACCAGGCTCAGTAACACAATATGCCTGTGTGTTCACATAATATGCTATTTAACTTACTTTAAACATCAACTATTGCATTACACAAAACATATTGCATTAAATATTTGTGTAAAAATATTGAGATATAAATCTTTCTGCTTACCGCAACAAGTGGTTCTTCCATAAGTCTTCCGAGATACTTCTTTTGTTGTTCTTTATTTCCGGCTAGTATAACTGGAGTTTGCTAAAAATAAAAGACAGTTTAATTTTAATAATATAAATATAATAGTAATCAGTTAGTTATACTTTTTATATTAAAAAGCAGTCTCGTAAACTTTTTTTCTTTTTCTTGTATAACTTTAGAGAGTCTACATTTTATTTTCTTCAATAAAATGTATATAAAACTCACTCCAAGACCAGAACCCTCTAACGCGGTTGATATTCCTGTACAACCATAAGCTAATTCTTCTGCAACCAAGCATCCATCAAAAACACTACTTTCCAGACCACCTACAATAAATTAAATTATTATTACTTAATTAAAATTATAATTATTTAATCTTGTTTCTTTTTGTCTTAAGTTACATGTAATTTTATATAAGGAGTAATCATAAATTTACAAACATACCACAATGTTGTGGAATATGTTTATTCAGGAGACCAAGATTCCATGCTTTTTTAACAAGATCCCATGGATATTCTCCAGACTTATCGTACTTTGCAGCCACAGGAATAATATCTTCTCTGGTAAATTTTCGTGCGAGATCTTGCATTTCCTTTTGCGTATCTGATAGTTCTGTAACAGTGCAACAAAGCAAAAATAGCACATGTAAAAGATATGTATTAGGTCGCAATATGTAAATGAGGTGATAACATATGCACATAGATATCCTATTAAAGATATATGCAATATTAAGGATATATGTATATTTGTGCATACTAACCAAAATTATATCCCTGAGATTCAGCTGCTGCTGAAAATGGTCGTACTATTTGATAGAATTTCGAGTTGAAAACCTAAAAACATATATTGCAGTAGATTCGATTAGATTAATTTTATTGATTCTCCTAAGGATTACAATTATTTATACATTTTATTACTCAATCTTAACTACTGCCTTTACATATGTTGCATATATACGAGATATTTAACTGATTTAACTGATGAACTTCGACTCACTTAACTGATTTATTTTCTGATCTACTTCTATTTTTCATCATGTGACTAAAAACACTCTTGGTAAATATTTAGGAAAATGTACACAACATGAGACTGACCTTGACTTTGACATAACGTTTACAGAAAGTTGATTTCTAAGTGAATCTGTTGAATTAGGTGGTTATTTGTAATATCTGAGATATATAAATATACATATATATACATGACATATATCTGATCGAAGTTCATGATGTTTATTCAGTGGAAAGCAAATAAGCAAATCCCTTCCACTTATATTGCTTAAAAACCTTACTAATCTTTAAGTCTAATTATTAAGTCTTTAAGTTATTTGTTATCTCTACTATATACAATACAATAGATAAAATGTATCATTAACAATAAAGATAACAACAAGATTAGAACAAAAACATAATATAACTACTTTTTGTTTCTTTTTAGTTTCGACCATATGATTTTTAACTAAAAATATCTCAAGAATTATTAAGAGTCTGATTGCAGTTGGTGCATGTTACTTTGGAACCGACTTTCTACATGTATATATGTGTCAAAGTCAAAGTCCACTCACATTAGATACTTCAATACGTATCAAATACACAAAATTCCACAAAAGTTCATCAAAACAAATTCTTTCTACGTCTACAGTTTCAATTGTTGTTTGTTTACAGCAAACAGGTGTTTTTTTCTTATTACTCACCTTTCGAAGCATCATTTTGACGAAATATGTATTCTGATCCTTGCTCCAAGCGTGACAAATATATATTTCACTTGTGACTGACGATTGAAGTTGTCAAAAGCGAACCAGGCGTGTGTCGAACGGGCTAACCACGATAATACCGCTGATCGCTAGTGACTAAGCAAAAACCTGTTTTTACACGTATAATACTTTTCTTAGGATGAGATCCGGCGAGGAGGAGGGATAGAAAAGAAGGGGATCGAGGGTTTTATAAAACATGTACTATCAACGTGTCGCGTGTGTATACGTAAGTCGTGCGTATATCGTGCGTCGCGCATCGTCTGTCAACACTGTGCACCATCACTGATTAACATTCCACGCGACATGTCGTTTGACAAGTAAACTGATGTAAAATATTGAAAAAAAAAACAACTTATTCACTCTGATTAATATCGCCGCGCGGGTACATCTTTTAAAATTTTAAACGATTGTAAAATACATATCGCAATCAGTGAGCGTATGCAAATCAGTCGCGCATACCTGCATTACGTTGCACAAATAACGAATTTGTCGCAAAATTATGCATATATATATATCTATGTAAATAACACGCTTTATAAGTACACACGCGGGACCAGTTTCATTACCTCCGTTCGATCGATTACGTTATTACTCCGTTCGGCTGACAGATCGATACGATATTGGCCTATTCCAGATAAATATCTTGATTTAACCAACAAAACAGGGAAGTGTCTTATCCACTGACAGATCTCGTCGACGCAACTGTACTCTCTGCGAACGGTAAGACGCGGACTATATCTCCCACCGTCGATAAAATAGTCCCCTGCGGTGGTGCGGGGTGACATCTCGCGTAGAAAATGCGCAACAATAAACAGGGCGTACCTGTTCGTATTGCGTCACGAGAGAAAACTCACAGATTTTCCTAGTCCGGGCCGTCGGCCATGATGGTAGACGCGTAAGAGCATCGCGGAGCGCCAGCCAGGGCAGTGTCGCGGTGGTATTCGGTGCAGCAACAGTCGTCGGGGTGAACGTCGCGCAAGTGAAACCCGGTCGTCTCGACTCGAACGAGTTAGGTACGTACAACGGAGACTGTGGCAAAAACAAAGAAGAAGAGCGACAAGAAGCGTCGGTTCGGGGCGGCGTCTGCGTGCCGTGTTTCTCGCCGAGCGCGTACAACAGAGCGCGATTTCGTTGCTCTCGGCGTCGCTGATTCTCGTCTGAAAGAAGAACCGCGTATTTGAAAATGGCGCGTGTAACAAGGGCCGTGGCCCCGGCGTTCGGCGTCGTCTCGTGATCCGAAGATCGCGCTTCGGATCGTTTCGAAACGCGCAAGAGGCGAGTTGTTGTTTACGCTCGCGCGCGCCAAGTGCGTCCCGTGTGGGGGTCCCGTTCTCCGATTTCGAAGCGACACCGGAGAATAATTCGGTGAACCGAACCCTATCCAACTACCTGCATCTCTCCCGTGTCGATTGCCCGTGTCCGTTGTTATAGACGCGCGGCGGCATCTTCGCACTGGTGTTCCGGCTGTGTGGTGGTGCCACAAGTCCTCTTACCTTTTGCGTCCCATTGCAAGGTGAGCGTGCCACTTTTACGATATTACCTGATGATGTATGTGTGCGTGCGCGCGTGTGTGTGCGATCTTGAGAAAAAAGAATCGCGATCTTTTTTTTTCCAGCTGTCCTCTCGCATACATAGTCGGACGAGAAACGCGATCTCTCTCTCTCTTTTTTCTCGTGTGACATTTGATTGATTGATATTTACGCGATGCTCATCGACAGAAATTGATGATACGTTCTTCTCGAAAGAGACGAGCACTTTTTCGATACAAAATTACGAACACGTTTCGAAGAGAGAGATTTGCAGTTCTCGTCTCGAAGAAAAACAAAAAAATTCGCCATCTCTCTCCTCGATGCTCCTCGACTTGTAATTGCGCGTTGACGAGAAAATGCGCTTTAATTTTTCCCCGATACGCAACTCTGCGTGTGTTGTCGTTCGCTCGGTCTCTTGGACACGAGCCGCTGTTTTTTGTTTTGTTTTTTTTTTTTTCGACGCTCGTTCTTGTTATTTTTATTCTCGTCTCTCTCTCTCTTGTTACAATTCAACGAGAGACGAGTGCGCAGCAGCTCCGGACGTGATTGCATCTCCTCGTTTTACGCGATCGAATCTCTCCGAGATTTTACGAGTGCGAAACTCGCGGTGATTCGGAACTGCGCCTCGAATCAAGGGTGACGCGTTGATACGTGGGGTGCGAGAAACTATTGTGACGTGCACAAGCCGGCAGTGGAGGCACAGGGTTGCAGGGATGCATTGATCTGTGCTCTCGGAAGGAGCGAGGTTTCTCGTGAGAAACGGGACGCATTTGTTGTATGTAACACGTACGTATATGTCGCGGAAGATTTTTGCCGGCACGTATACTCGCGACAAATGAACCAAAACGTTGTAATTTATATTAATAAAACGCGCGGGGAGAGGAAACAGAGAAAATTCCCATAAACTCAACGTCTCTCGCGTTGTTTCCTCCCGACGTTTCGCCGTCGCCGCTCGCGTTTGCACGTAACGTACAGTCACGCAGTATATAACAAAAGGAAGCAAGGGTTACGTGAGAAGCATCGTATGGGCTGGCACGGGTGTATCGAGCGTCGATGATACGGATCGGTTACGGGGATATTGCGCATATACCGGGTGTTCCGATACAGACGCGATCGAAATTCTTGAGTGCTTGAGGCGCTTTACATTCCTGCGCTTTTTTTTTTTTCTTACAAGAACTTCATTGGATATCTTCACAAAGTTGTTCGTAGAGCTCTAATTTGACGGCTGTGTTTGAAATTTTTGTTTTTTTGTTTCACGACGAGTGAATGCAGGAATTCTCCTGACGCGTTAGAACACATAGAGTCGAATGTCAAACATCTAGTTTTACCACGTTTGTCAATTTGACGGTCTTGTTCGTTATTATATTTTGTGAGATTTTTTTAAATATGAAATTTAATTGTTAAAGGTTTTTAGAGCTACGAAAATTTGGCAGATTTTTTTTCAACGTACATCAAGACAAAAGCTTGGTATTGAATTTTTGTGATTTTAAATAAAATGTCGAAAATCTATTATTTTGACAGATTCGGTTGTTCTGATGTTTAATTAACGAGTATTATTTGGCCGTCAGTATTCAGATAATTAGCCGCGTTAAACGATTATTAAAACGATTTCGTGTTCGTGGAGAACGGCCCGAAATGACTGTCGCGACATGTTCTTGTAAATACGTGCATGTAGGACACTGCGAAACCACACTACGTGGCTTGTGTGCGAATCAACGAGCGATCGCGAGAGTCGGTCGGTTTTTTCGAGAGTTGTCATGGACATTTACGACACATTTGATAAAATAAAAAATGTTTTTTATTCAGAAAATTAATTTTTGTCGAGAGAATTTATATCCCAATATTTGATAGATCTTTAAAGTTGACCTCGGTTTTTACGCTCAATACTTTTATTTTTATTTGAAATAATCTGTGCTATTTTTCAAGTGCCTAATCTGCGTGAGATACCGGCAGATACGTATCGATAGTTTCGATACGAGATTACGTGTTTGATTGCGGCTATCGTTACGTTCAATTGCGCCTGAAAATACTCAATGAGCGAGAGCATTTGTGAATAAGGGGTGGATTATTGCTCGTAACGAGAGAAAGAGAGAGAGAGAGAGAGACGAACTTATTCTCGTAGGGCAGCATGTTTTGCAAAAAAAAGAACATCGAATTTTAAATCTTTCAACAATATCGCGACTGTCACGTGAAACTTGTTATGAAAAACAAGAATTTTACACATTAAAAGTTGGCCAATTGAAACTGCAATTAATTTTAAATATTTTTAATAGTATCTACGGAATAAACAATCAAATCTTTTGTTTTTTGCAATTTTTAATCTTCTCCAATTCCGTTGATATTTCTTTTAGTTTTATTTTCATTTCTTTGTGCAAGAAAGAGTGTTAGAACGAACAATGCTAACGCGATTTGACTCTAACAAAGCTCTTATATCACGAACTACTCTCCCAGTTTCCGTCGTTCCTATTCCAACGATCGACCCTAAGGGCAAGATTTGCTTCTCAATGTATGCCACGCTCGCACATACGCTCACGTTCGATACTTTTTAAATTCTACATCTACACGGTGTAAACACCGATACTATTCGAGTCTTTGTGTTGAAATCTTTTCTACCGACAGGATAGTTAATTTCGAATTAATGTGTGTATTAATTTATCGACAGAATATTTATCTCGAATCAATATGCGTGTTAATTTACATTTTTAAAATATTTTACATTCAGCGCATGGCTTTTAAAAACTTTATTATTTCTCTTAATTGGAAACTAATCAGAGCCTTGTTTCGACTATTTGTTTAATTTCACTTCAACACGTTGCATTAAAAAAAAAAAAAAAGTACGCATTCATGTTTCCCTCGGGTGTACAGCTGATCAGGACGCGAATGGAACGACAAAATACTAAATTAATTATCCGGGTTTTTGTTTGTTTGCGAAAGTTGGATTCCGGAATGATTACTGATTAGATTATTATATTACACGCACACAGTACACACCTACAACTGCATTTACGCGCGACTTGAGATTTTCACAGCATCGCCGGGAATTAATGACTTAACCTTGGGCGCGAGAGAGAGGCCGAGTATTCTGGCGATCTCTCCGCAAACATCCATCCTCCTCCTTCCCCTCCCTTTTCCCACCGGTTCAATTAGGTCAATTATGCATTTTACTGCAGAGCACTATTTTCGAAAGACGCATCATCCGCCGGATGCGCTTTTACGACTCTCTCTCTCTCTCTTTCGCTCCGGTGATCGATGAAAAGTTCAGTTCCGCACTCGCCGTTTTGGCTGCGTCTCGCAGTGGACAAGATTCGCGGAAGATACACGCGTTCCATAAATTGTGAAAAGTGGAGAAAAAAATTTTCAGTCTGTCTCTCGGATAAAAACCGAGAGCTTTTCGCTACATTTTTCTTTTCAATCAGTCAGTCGTCGGTGATTTGTGAGTCGCGCGTCGTGTGAATCTCGCGAAGTGTTTCTCTTTAACAAAAAACATATCGACTTAAATAAATTTCGCTAATTTTTATCGCGTGTAGAAAACGACTGACCGTTACGTCGTGGGATTGTCGGCTAGGTATAATCCCGGTTCTTCTGTCGTGAACGCGCGTGTGTGTGTGCGTGTACGCAACGCACTGTTTGCCGTCGAGTCGAAACCTCGGGTCGAGCCTTCTTTGTGTAACTAACGTTATTTAAATACTAAAAGTGTCTAAAGAGCTCGAAACTCACAGTAACATTTTTCTAATGTTTCTGTGTTTTTCGAATACATTAAAAATCTTGGTTTTTTTTTATCAAAATTTCTGTTTGACGAAATCGACTATTAATCGACAATTAATTTCCGACTTGTTTTCAAGTGTTGATCGTTATTTTTCGAATATTTTGCAATGACGATTGCGGTAATAATAAATTCAGCGATTAAATGTGAAAAACAAACTCAGAGCCAAACATCACCACGGACCCGTGTTTTTCGCTTTTCTCTGTGTTGGCGATACTCTAATACGTGATTAAATCAATCGGAATTCGATGGAGCCGAAGTCATCCCTCGGCCTCGTCTCGTGTTGTTGTTGCACGCCGACTTGATTTCAGGCTCCGGCTTGTGACGTCGCTTCCAATGAAGCGTGCAAACAACATCCTTTGATATCACGGCGCGAAGCAGCAGCGACTTCTGATTCATCCTGTGATCACAGTGTATAGAAACAGAGTATCTCGCGCCACCGATACTCGTCGCTGTTTAATTGAACATTCTTCTATTTCAAACGTGTGTAGTACTTTTACGAATCGTCTGTGCACTTTAACGTCAACTCAATGCTCGCTTTATCAATTGCTACTCGACGTCTCTTTTCTGTCACGCTAAAAATAAGATGACGGATCCCACGTATTAGTCATTCGAATCAATAACAGTTTGCACGTTGTAACCTCCCTGGCGCAAATCGGTCGCGTGTTATATTTGACCTCTAAAAAGCGCATAATAAGCTAATCTTCAACGCTTTATACATTTTAAAACTTAATTCAAAACTCAAATAATTAAGAGAAAAGAGAAATACAATTTTTGTACATTCTATCTTTTCGTAAATATTTCTTTAAATTTACTTTTTTTTGTTTTACTTTACTTTTTTTTTTACTTCAAATTTACTTTTTATTCACATCTGTGAGTTGAATGGCAAAGTATCACACGCATGACGCGGAGATTAACAAAGTATTGATTAAAAAAAAAACCTACAGAGAAGAAGAACATTTCGGAGAAGCGATACATTAAAAATACATGCGACACTTTTATCGGACCATTAATTCACGACTGGAAGTAAAGTTACTTAATGCACTTGGCGTGTGCGTCTCTTGGCCGTTTTATATCGGTTGCATCTTGCGCGCGGACGAGCGTTGTGCGCGATCGTTGCAGCTTTCGCGACCGAGATAAATGATGGTTTTAAGCGCGAATATGCTATGTACAGTTTTTCTCACGTGTCGTCGTCGTCGTCGCCGCTGTAGGTCTTTGTGGATGAATATATCGCGAGCACACGATGACGTCATGTGAATTGAAAGGAATCTGATATCGCGGCGGAGGAGGACGTGGAATCAAGTCTATTCCCGCTCCGGTAATACCGTAGGGAACGGCATTGAATACAATTGTCGCGCGCGAACGACCCAGTAATATCGTTTACGCCGATTCTCGCTCGCGATGAGAGCGTGTGTATAACAGTAAGCTGCGCTTGCGTGCGCCATGCGCACGAATACGCCTGTAATTACGCGCGGAATAAAAGATGATGCGCGCCGATAACGCGCGCGTTCCCTATTGTCGAGACGCGGCTTTTAAATCGCCGCGACGCGCACGGAAAAAAAAGGAGTTCTCTTTCTCTCTTTCTCTCGCGAGACGAACGTGTGATCTCCGTTGAGGAAAATTCATTGAGTTAATTGCGAATTAACTCGCATTTGTCAATCTGGACACGTGCAATTGGAATTTAATTGATTTCTAGTTCGCGACGAGGAAACATATCTCTCGCGTCTTTCCAACCGAGAACGCGCTGTTGGTTTTTTCTTTCTTCTTCTACGATCGGTAAACCGATATCTCGCGAATTGTTTGTTCGTTACCGTGTGTGTCGTCGGCTGCAACGTTTTAATAACACACCGCACCATCATCGGACGCATCATATTGAATCACCGATGCGATCGTTTATATTGCGAGAGCTAAATTGCCGCGCGCTGCGTGTTCCACTTTTTGTTAGTCTTGCTTGGAGGACATTCGCCCGCGCTATAGACCGATCGCGTTAGTCTCGTTTTTATCATATGTATGTGTAGTTGCGGTGAATGAATATCGCTTTAAAAAAAATGTTAAAAAAAACAGGACAAAAGAGCGTTCGGTCAACAGCAGGTGCGCGACTCTCACATCGTGCGAATCGCAATTAATCACTGCGATTAGCGCAAGAGCACAGTTCATTGAACTCTTACGTTATTTTGAGAAAGGCTAAGTTTGTTAGAGCGGGAACTTTTAATAGTTTGTTACAATTCGTACTAAATATGGATTTTCTGACTTTTTCTTATTATAAACAAAGTTTAATTGAAAAAAGTAAGTTTTAAGTGAAAAAGTTTAATTTTATACTTTGGTCGGAGCTTCAAAATCGTGAAAATATTCTTGCGACGTAAAGTGTTGAATTAATAATAATAATACTAAAAAGAAGAATAAAAATAATAACTTTATTGGCCACAAATCGAAGTTAATAAAAGTAGTACAAAACGAACTGTTACACCTCAAGAATTCAAATGAGAGGCGAGGCCTTTTAACAAAGATATCGATTCTACTTCTATTTCTCCGTGATACCTCGAGCGACGAATAATTTTTAATTAATCCTAATCAATTAGACTGCCATTCGTTCGGTATTCATGTTTTGAGCTTAATTAATCGGGCAGCTGTGTGACGAAGCACCTCCGGCGGAAACGGACAATGTGACGTCCAGGCGATGACTCGAATACTGCGAAAGGTGAACGCAGATAAGGCGTGGTCACGTTCACTACGTGGCACAACCTAATGTCGTCTCGACTCGCAATGAACTTGAATATGCATTAGTGTTCCGACTACGATGTGAACGTCTGTCACAAATCGGTCGCGCCGTAATCACCTGTTCGGTTGACAATGAGTAATGCTGTATTTTTTAAATTTCTTCAAAATTGTTCATCAGAAATTCTCCTACGCCAAGTCATCTCCTCTATCAACTTGTGACACGATAGTTTAATCAACTTCTTAACATTGATTACTTCCTCATAGCTCTGTTCCGAAATCGCTTTCGTGAGTTTCCGGCTTGAGGTGACACATGAAAAATTCAGTTATTTGAAAAATTCTACTTTTTCACGTAAAAGCTAATCGCGACAACCAAGCGGAGATAAACACAGGCGTCGACGACATCGTACAATTTCCGCGCACAAACAATTTCTAATTTCACGTACTGTAAACTCTAAGAATATATCTTCTCTAGCGTTTTTTTTTTTTTTTTTTTTTTTTGAGTTCAAGAAGTCACTCGCCCGAGCTCCGCTTTCCTGTCCCGGTTTGTTTCTCTCTGTCACGGATTCGTGGCGCGTTTAATCTGCGTCTTACGCACTTCACCGGCTGCGAAACCCCCGTTGTGTTGTTTTAGAACCGTGTGTTGCGATTCTTCCGGTCTGCGATTCTTTCTTGTTTCTTTTTTTCTCTCTCTCTCTCGGTTGTCTTTTCATTTGATTGTCGGCGAAGTTCGTGTTTTCACGGCGCGTAGCGATCTCGCACTTTCGTTTCCAGTGAAAAGTGGGAAAGAACGTGAAATCAGGAACGCGCGGAGATGTATCGTGTCTCGTATTTGTTTTTTTTTTTCTTTTACCGCTTAGCGGTTTTCACGAAGCCGCTCAAGTCAAGATGTACTTACGTACATTGGTACATGTACTTATTTCACGCAAAAAATTGTCACGTTCACGCACTCGCACCCATTTATTTATTCTTGTATGATTAGCTGCGGGCTATAAGGTGACATATAAAGAGAAAAAGAGAGAAAACAAGGAGAGAGAATATATCTTATCTTCTACAAGCCGCATCCGCGGAACGCGGTAGAAGAGCAAACAACTCGCCAGCGAGTTAGCTCGTCTAATCGCGCGCGCTAACGAAGAATTAAAGCACGTTTGTAGCTGCGTTTCAAAATTCACCGCCTTCTGGAAATCTAAAGTATACGTGAACTGTAGGCACTATCTGTACTGACAGCAAATAACAGAACACAATCTCCTTTGATTAATTCATATTCGTAAAAGTGTCAACGAACAAACTCCCGCGGTCTGCCTCGAAACGATGTTCGTCGAAACTATGCGCGACTGCAATTTTTGATCGCGCGCGCGGTGCGCGGGATGAAAGCGTCGTTCCCTCATAATAAACGCTCTCTCGACTCGCTCGAATATCAATACAATGCTGCGACGCCTACTTAATTATTGTAAATTACGTGTCGCGTACGGGGACGCACACAAGTACGTGTCTTTTTTTTTTTTTTTCAGCGTGAGTCACTCGTGCTTGTGCGTGACGTGATCGAAGATTACCGTATCGTGCGTTTTTCCTCGCTAACTCGAGCTCGCGCGCGAGCTCTGCGTTTTAATCCGCTTGCGAAAGCTCGCGCGAAAACAAATTTTTAATACACATCGCAAGATTCGGATTTTTCAACAATTAGAGTTGAATGTACACCTAGTTTTATCGCATATCCGTGACTTGAAGAAACGTTTTATTTTGCTTTAATTTTTCTGTATTTAATTAATTACCAAGAAAAAAGTGTTGAGCTGCAAAGATTTTTAATATTTTTCGCACTAGGTGTTTTCGCTGTTAAAATTAAACTACTCGGAACACTTATGTAATTTGAAATAAAAAATCTGAAATCCCTCATTTTCTGACAGGTTTGGTTCTCTAGTGTTAAGGAAAAAGAAACGCGCCACTTGATTTATTATTTCGGCACAGTTGGTACGTACAAGGTCGAGACACAACAAGCCATGTGTTAATCGTCTCTAATGAGACGCTGTTGATAAGACGCTACGAAAAATAGTACGAGTGTATCGGTTTCTGATATTAATGAACGTTCGAATATTTTACAGATAAGAGATAATAGAATATCCCTCTCTTGAACGAATAATTCAGAAGAAAAAGAATAAGACATTGCAAATACTTGGCGAATTGTTTCTCCAAACAAATCAGGTTTTCGTTTTGACACAAATTTTCGCTTGTTACTTGCGTTTTTCTTACTCTGCGATCAAAAAGAAACAAACTGGGTTAATGTCGAAGAATTATATCCTCATTTTACGAATAACTGTAATCGTTGCGAGCTCGCTGGAAATATCTGCGACACGCAAACCTCTCTGAATTGCGATCAGTTTTTTCTTATCGATAACGTGATAGAGGCCAGTCAGATTTTAAGCTACCTAGAAAACATCGGGTATAGTTGTAGTCTTTTTTATTTTAATAATGTCGCGTATAGAGACGTTGTTGAAAGTTTTACTCTCGTCATTTCTCGATGCTTGTAAGGGATAAAAAGTTTAACAAGGGATAAAAAATTAACAAGGGATAAAAAATATCCTCGCGATATGTTTTACATCGTCACAAATTACAGTTAAATAAACTGTAGCTTATTAAGATGCTTAAGAAAACGCGGTGACTTGCCGATAATCCACGTTGGATTTATATTTTCAGGCGCAATTTCGCAGAAATGTATTTTTCAGTTTGATCGCATAAACGGAGTTATTTTTAATAAATTAATAGAAATACATTTTTTTTTTTAATTATTAATTCCACATTTTTCAAAAAATAATTTTTTTCTAGATCGTCAGCGCGAAAGAGAAATTGAAGATGTCAGCAGAAATCGTCTGACGGTGATGTTTATTTCGCCTTTTTAATCCGAACTCGCTTCAAAGAAACGTTTGTCTTCTACGACTCCGCTTGTTTTCACCCCCTTTCGCTGCAGGCCATTAGGAATTATATTGCAGGAAAATCGTGATATTACGCGACGAAAGGTAGAGAAAGGGTTGGACGAAGGGTTGGACGGAGAAAAGCACGATAATAATCACCGCTTTTTCAATTCCTCGACTGAAAGAAACCGAGACGCGCGTGTATATTTCTGTTATCGCTCGTGTCGCACAACACGCAGACGTCTTTTGATCATCGGACATTTATTTTTGCACTCTCGCATTCTACTTATTGTCACATGTTTCGCATTTTTGTTTTTCTCTTCTCTCCGTAATTTATCGTACGTCTGTGTGTCATCCAGATGGTAAAATCGCGTGGCTCTGATTACAGCGTCTCTGTGTCTCGGTCTCCGTTGTTTTTGTTTCGTTTTTTTTTTTCCCCCGGCTTTCTTTCTCAAATCTCTCAAGTTTATCTCTCCGTTTGACAATATCGATTACACGACATATATTTGCCTCTTTACGATAACAAAAAAAAAAGCACGCGCGCCAGACGCGTCTGATTACGTTGCAACCGTGTACACGAGAGCGTAGTACTCTTATCTTTCTATTGTTATCAGTCGGCGGGGGTGCAGTCGATTGTGAGGCCACGTTTCGCAGAAGCCGTAATTGCCGCTACGCTTCAGCAATTCCACCCTCTCGTCGAACCCTTCTGTATCGCCCTTATGTCACGGCAGCGAGAACTTCATCCTTGTTCTTTGCGGTGTCGTTGCAAAAAAAAAACGCCGCGAAAATTTTTCCTTCATTGATTTTTACTTCGCGAAGAAAGATGTTCCACATTGATTCCACACGCGCGTCATGCCGGAAAACTTTCGTTTTAATTCTTTGAAATAACATTTACACAATGTTTATCACGTAAAAAAATAAAAAACTTAAATTATTGAAATAGCATACGTTATGTCAAAAAATCAAAATTTTAATTGTTCGAAGTAACGTTGTGAGATTTTCGTGATTTTTATTGCGTCCGTAAGTTTTGTTGATCGATCAAACAATCCGAGGTTGGGTCGAGACAACCAAGCGGCTTACGATCAATTCGAGGGGGACGATCCGGATGGTGACTCTGAGAGAGAGAGGGAGGTTCTGCGAAGAGAAACGAATTGAAGAGGACTCTAACAGTGTCTCCTATAGGATAATGTTGAATTCAGCCGCGGTAAGCCAGTCGGCCTCTCTCGTTTTCGCCCTTTAAACTTTAAAGGGTTCCATGAAAGACGGCGGACTGGCGAAATTTCCCTTCCGTCCCGCGCGTCCCTGACGCGTCCTCTTCTTTTGAGAGTCATTGCGTGGGTTTTAGATGTATGTGTGCGTACATGTGCGCGCGCGTGTGTCAAAGGGTTGTTTGAGAACAAGAGGTCGTCTGCGTGATCCTCGGCACACGCCTACACGCACAACACGCTCGCCTCTGATGCCGATCCTCGTTCGCTTCCGCGCTCGTCTCTTGGCGACACTGTCTTAATGAAAGAATTTATGCTTGTCACACACACATACACACACACGAGTAACGAAGTCTTTCCTTTCGAGTAGTTCGCAATAAGACGAGCCTTCTCATGACGGTTCTTCTCAATAAAATTTGTTTCTCCAAGACACACATGTGCGTTCACATCAGAAAAAGTATAAGAAGTAATAAAAAAAATTACTTACTAAAACGGACTTTTTATTTTAAATTCATATAACTGTGTTGAACCTCAGTGCTTTTGAGAGAAAATAATACAAAAAAATATTTTTAAAATAAATTTATCATTAAGTAAAATAGTCGACAAAAAAAATGAGTTCATGCGTCAAATGAAACAAATTATAAAAACATAATATTTATAAAAAAAACAGAATTGTTATTTTTAAATTTTTACATACCCTATGTAATATCAGCAGGTTGAGTCGAGTTTGTGAGAATAAAAATAGAAAAAATTATTTGCAAGGTAAATTTATTGCTAAATAACTTGGGGAAAAAAAAATGAATTCGTGCGTCCAAAGAAGCAGTTGTTGATCGAACGAAATAACCTGTGCACGAGAGACACTGTCGCATCATCGCGACGAGTAAATCGCCAGTATTACCTCATCAGTTTAGTAAAGAGCGCGTTGGTAAAGGCCGCCCGCTTCCAGCGATGACGACACCTCTCCTCCCGTCGAATTCGATTGTACCGTACAGTCGAGAATCTCGGCTTTCGATTCGGTCAATTAGTTTCTTTTTTTTTTTTTCGACGATCTAGTCTCGCACAAATTTTACTTAATCAAATCGGAAGCCGCGTATTGCGTGCGGAAGGAAACCGCTCGTCCCCCGGAGAGCGTTGTGTAATCGACACTGCCTATTAGCTATTTTTATTTCGTTGCGTAAATTCCAGTGTAAAACACAGCGAATGGAATGAATTGCTTCGCGCGCTATTTGTTATACGAGAATGGTAATTTGCGACACAAATCGAAATCACAGTTGGGAGATTGTAAATCGCGCGAGTTCAACAATATAAATAATGTAACGCGCAGTCTAAGGTATTAACAAAAACCACAGTTTTAAAACACTATGTCAGTAAAATGAACAACACGTTTCAGAGTTTATCTAATCGGCGAGAGATTTGAGGATCGTCGATAATTTTTGATATATTTTATCTCTCCTCGGGTGTTCGAGAAGATTGTGCGATCATTTCATGAGGGCTGGCACGTTCATTTAAGAATCACAATATGTTAATCCGCCTTGTAAACGGCTGTGTAACGCGAGTGCACAAGTCCTCGTTGCTTTTAAAAGACGTTCTCTTTCTCTCTTTCTCGGGGGTACTTCGGAATGTTAACGATGATCGTTTTGTGTGGCACTGATTCCGCGCAATTGAGACTGAATTACTATTTGTCCAATGCCGTTGAACGAGGCTACACGCTCGAGTTGCAGGCAACTCGCGATACATAAATTCTGCGGAGCGTATCGGTCAGGGTCGCTGTTTTTAATGTGTTTTACTGCTCTTTCTCATGTAGAATATTCGGAACTTGTTCTTTGGAGTCGCACGTTACATCACGCACGCGGTGTCGGTATTAAAACACTAGCTATATACGTACGACATATTAAACACTGAACACTGTGTTACACAACAAGTCTTTTGATGCTTATCTAATTTTCGCTCATCTAATTTTTTTAACTACGTTCATTGCTCGAATTTTTAAGCTCGAATTGTTCAGACTAAGCTGGTCAGGTTCACATCCTGACCAGGTTCTTGGGTCGGTTAGGTTTACATCTCGATTGGTCAGAATGTAAACTTGACTGACCGAAATGGGAACCTAACCAGTCGGTCTTAGTCTGAACAATTCGAGCTTAAAAAATCACATGCGTTTTTCTGTCTTAGTCTTTCGGATTGCACGTGAGGTATTATCGTCAGCGTTACCTGACGAAAGAATATTTTTATCTCTACACATTCTCTGGCTTGTGTCGTTTTATTTCTTACTTGTTCCGCGATATATTTTAAGAAAAAGAGTCGCGCATAAAAAGCTATTGTTATTAGCTATTGTTATTTTTATACGAGAAAATAGACGCGGGCGCAGTCGAGGTGGTGCCTCTATGTCGCTATATTCATTGCAAAGTTCAAGGATGCACACCCCTGCACGCTCGAGGAGGTTCGACGAACCCTCCGGAGCAACGACTGTGTGCGCAATACTTGCGCGCACACACATTTGTCGTTCATTAATAACGAAATCAGACGGGCGAGCGACGTGTGGCACCGCGAGGCGCGCGTACACTCGGAGAGCTCTCACAAAATATTGATTATTTCCTTCGCGTGAGACACCCCCGACGGGTCTAGACGGGGGATCTATAGCGAGATATAGGTATCGCGTCAACGCGACCTTCCACGCGACATCTCGTAAAAAAAAGTATCGAGATAAATCTTTTTCGCGATCTGTTGTCAGATATATTTGGAACATCAAAGTGGGTTATCCGCAATATCTTAGTTTTATTGCGTCGTAAAAATAGAAAGTCAAGAAAATTCGCGCTCTCTCTAGAATAGTTTTTTTTTTTTTCGTCGAATGTTTTCGCGAAATATTCTTCGGGATTTGTATTTGATTTTAATACTGTGAAAGCGAGAAATCACGTGTATGCACTTGTTACTTACAGATATAAATATAGAAGGGAGAAAATATGCCGGAAGAACAACCGAATAAAGAGAAACCCGTTGCCGTTCCGACGGAAGCGACTGCGGAAAATGGCACGGGAACGAACTCGCCTACGAAGAGCCCAGTTAGCAAGGGAAAACTGGCTCTGGCCAAGATCACGCTCCTCGATGGCACCGTGAAAGATTTCTATGTCGATGTGAGTTTGCAATATTTACGCGAACAAAGAAATATTTACGCACGCAAATATTTATTTGACGAATGACGATCGGATTCGTTTTATAGAGAAAAGCAAGAGGCCAGGAACTTCTCGATGTGGTTTGTCAGAGCATGAATTTATTGGAGAAGGATTACTTCGGTCTCATTTACGAGGACAGACACGACCCGCGCAATTGGTTGGATCTCACTAAACGAATCACAAAATTTGTAAAAAGTATGTTTGCGAAATCGCAGAATGTCGTGTTGGAGAATTGACGTTAATTTCAGGATTATTCTCATTCGTCGTTGATTTTTTGACGTTTTCGTTTTAGCCGAGCCATGGAAGTTCAACTTCGAAGTGAAATTTTATCCACCGGATCCCGCCCAATTGCAGGAAGACATAACGCGCTATCAGCTGTGTCTACAAATCAGAAATGACATTGTCACGGGACGTTTGCTTTGTTCGTTTGTGACGCACGCTCTTCTAGGCTCGTATCTAGTTCAATCCGAAGTTGGAGACTACGATCCGGACGAACACGGAAGAGCGTATTTGAAAGATTTTAAATTTGCGCCCAACCAAACGCCCGAATTGGTCGAGAAAGTGATGGATCTTCACAAGACACATAAGTTCGTTTTATTTTAGCACAAACAATTGCTTCAGATTTAATAAAAAAAAAGTCGACAATATGCGCTTGTGTTTAATCACGTACAAACATTTTTGTTTTCTATTTTTTCGTTTAGGGGTCAAACGCCCGCCGAAGCGGAACTGCATTATCTCGAGAACGCGAAGAAATTGGCCATGTACGGCGTGGATCTTCATCCCGCGAAAGATTCCGAAGGCGTCGACATAATGTTAGGCGTGTGCGCTTCGGGTCTTCTTGTTTATAGGGATCGTTTACGAATCAACAGGTTCGCCTGGCCGAAGATACTAAAAATCTCTTACAAGAGGCATAATTTCTACATTAAAATCAGACCGGGCGACTTCGAGCAGTTCGAGTCTACGATAGGATTTAAATTAGCAAATCATAGAGCAGCGAAAAAATTGTGGAAAGTATGCGTAGAGCATCATACGTTTTTTAGGTAGGTTGACACAACTGCGATTAATCTCGTCTCGCGACGTGTGTCTCTCTTTTCTTAATTGGATGAGAAATTCCCGCTTCCCGTAGACTTATGAGCCCCGAGCCTGTGAAGAAAGTCGGACTGATCCCACATCTGGGATCTCGCTTCCGATATTCGGGACGAACTCATTACGAAACGAAGAAGACTCCCATCGACAGACAACCACCGCAATTTGAGAGATCTCTGAGCGGCAGACGACTCGCGTCCCGAAGTATGGATGGTAAATAGAACTTTTTTATCACTTGCGAATGAGAGAGATATTCAAATATATTATGAATGTTATGACATAGTAACGATGATTTTTTTTTTTTATTAGCAAAGACTTCAACCGTTGCTAATTAATATACAACGTTTCAATCAAGGTTCTCTGTCTGACTTTATAAATATGTTTTTAACATAGAAACATGATTCAGATGTTTGCACAAGCATGCGTTTTTTTCATTATTATTATTATTATTATTATTCTTAGTGGCATTATTCTCGGCCGAATGTATCGAGTTTTTTAAAGCTCTAGTTTATTCTCTGCAAAGTTTTTGAAACCTTTTACGGAGCTACTAACCGACATGCAGTTTTTTGTTTTTTTACAATCGTATTTTTAAGTACATGCTATACTAAGATGTTTGAAGTAGTGTGACTGCCTTGTACAGCGTTAGGTGGGCCTAAACCAGTTGAAACGTACGGTTCTGAACCAAGCAAACGACATACTATGAGCTATGAACCCGATATGCTTCCCGATGATATAGAGCATATAGATCGACGGCCTAGCCCAATCAAGAAGCAAAAAGAGAAGGTAATATGTTTACGCGTTTGTTTTTGTTTCTTTTGTTTTTTTTTGTTTAGAGAACTCTCACATTTGTTCAAAACAATTTGCTAGTACGTAGAGTATGCATGAGTTCGTCACGCGGACGTGATTTTCGATTGACAGCAAAAAATTCATAAACAATGTGATTTTCAACTTTCACCTGCGGTCTACGCTTTCAAAGCAATTTTTTTTCCACTCACAAGGGAAGATAATTAACACCAATTAGTCAATAAAATGTAAATAAATCGGCAGATGTGTATTTTCTATACTTTGATATGCTGTTTCTTTAAATTTACATCGTGTAAGATAGTAAGCGGATTTTTATAATAAGCGAAAACGCGTACAAATAAAGCCACGTAAAGACAAATTGACTTCGGAAAGTAGGTTCTGGAGAAGTAATTGTTCTTTTTTTTTTGTTTTTTTTTTTTTAATAGTTCTGAGATATTAATAACACTAATTTTATTAACTGACACATAACTAACACCGATAGCTCACACGAAAAACAAGCGCCGGAACAACGTCAGCTAGCAGTACCAGTAGCCTGGAAGGAGAATACGATGCAGATCGTGGGAGAAAGGTATACAGAATTTATACCAGAAAACACACTTGCGCTTCACTTTAAATCCTTAAAAATATTTATCAATGTTGGTTCTCGTGTGCTCACTTGGTGTTCTGTTTTCGTCCAGTGCATGTCGCTACATATGGAATAATAAGAATTTCATTTTGTATTCATATAACGAATATATGTACTCATACGGCCATCGCCTCAATGTGGAGATGTTAGTTACTTGACACATTTAGTGTGTGCTAGCAGCATGCGAATAACTTAGAAAACTTCTTCGTTGTTCATTCACTAACTGAGAAGATGCCTTTCGATCAGACTTTGATAAAACCACTTACACCGACTTAATTAACAATACTAATCGATTAGCAATACTAATCAAAGGTCACATAACATTAAAAGCTATCAGAACATCCTGAAACTAACGTTATATAATAATAATAATAAAAAAACAGATTTGAAGCAAATAGCGATAATAACATACACACATATTTTGAGAGCGCAGACCGTATAACTCTATGAAGAGCATGCATTATATCCGTAGAACGTGTAATGCCGTGTAGTTTGTCTTTTTTTTTTTCCTAATATTATTTTAGTCGATGTAATGTCAGCTTTAAGCTTGTTTGCATGAAGTGACGTGTGATTGGATGAATTTACTTGTAGAAACCGGTCGGAGGAATTGCTGTCCTACCGCCCGGTGGTCTATCGAAAAAGAAGAAGGATAAACAGAATGAGAACGAAAAAGAAAATCACAATGATCTGAATAATAGCGATCTGATTAATGACAATGCTCATCTCGACAAGATCGATGACAAATCGCTGTCTAAAAAAGAATCGAAAAAGAAGGATAAAGATAGTCCTGAAAAAACGGATAAAGAAAAGAAGGAGAAAGTTAAGGTAAGATATTGTATTTCGTCGCCTATGCTTCGCTGCTTTTTTTTTTTACGTCCTGTGATACATATACCCTCTATGTGAGATACGTGGTGTTTTACATATTCTATGCGAGTAGTTAAATTCGCAGTTAAATTTTGTTTCTAAACCGTGTTTCTCTTCGAGAAATACAGTTGCTCCGAGCAAACGTCAGTAGTAGATATTGAACGATATCATTTCGTTGAATGTTTAGTCACGTCTGTACAATTCAAATACGCATGAATGTTAACGTTCACTTCCGCAAAAGTAATAGATTTGCATTGTGTAGACGTTTATATTATCGTTAGCTTTGTTTAAATATACGAAATATTTTAAGTAATTTTAATTTACATATACATTAGCATGTATTTTTTTGTACTGCATGTGTTTTTGTATATTATCCAAGAGTCCAGTCGGCGGTTTCCTGTTTGCCAAGAAGGACAAGGATAAAAGCAAGAAAAAGAGCAAAGAACTCGACGAATCCACGGAGAGACGTGACACCACCGAACCGAAACTTACTGCTCTGGAAAATCAAGAAAAAGCGATCGAAAAAGTAGCTACGGATACGCAAGAAAAAACGCAAGATTCCGCGAAGTCTCCTCAGCAGCTTGCCGGTTACACGAAGCCGTACGATTACGTGGAAACGGAACCGTCAACCCCCCCGAAGAAACAATTCACTCCGCACGGTTTTACGTACGAAGAGAGACCCGCGTCACCGGGAGTACAGGACCAACTGTCACCTACGTCGGCCAGTCGGAAGGCTACGGGATTGGCATTTAACTACGCTCCGGGAGAGGAAAAGAAAGTGGTAGAATCCGCGGAAAAGAGAAAGACAAAAGAAGCGGAGAAACAGCCAGCGGGATTGAAGACACCGGGACTCAACTACGTGGAATCTGCCGGTCTGAAGGAACAACATAAGAGCGTTCCGAAGGAAGATGCCGACAAGAATCAAACAGCGGCTCTCATCGCTGCTGAACGTCACGCTGAAGATGCGGACAGCAAAACCGCTGCAGCCGTGCCAGCGACGGCGGAATCGAAACCGGATTATCACATTCTGCCTCTTCCCGATGGCTCAAGGATCATCGGAGGCGTAATTTATACCAAAGAAGGTAAACTGTTAGATCAGAGCTCCCTCGGGCCAGACAACAGCAGAATTGTGGACGGTAAGGTTTGCGGCAAAGACGGTAATCCTTTGAAGAAAGGTGAATTCGGACCGCACGGAGTTCACATCAGCGGCGGCGCAATTGTCGGCAAAGACAACAAACCTTTCCATCAGGAGGTACTGGGTACGGACAGAAATTACATCAAGAACGGAATCATTCATTCCCATAACGGTGAAGTGGTGAAACAATCTTTCCTCGGGCCCGATCACGCGGTGGTTAAAGAGGGAAAAATATTAGTGAAGAGCGGCAAACCGGTTCAATACTGTTCGTTAGGCGCGAACGGCACGTACGTGAAAGAAGGTCTCGTATTTACATCGGATTCCAGACCTTTAACTCAGGGAACGTACGACACAGACAGGAATTACATAGTTGCCGGTGTAGTGTCCAACGAAGAGGGCAAGCCTCTGAGTCGGATAGCATTAGTACCTGACGACTCGTTTGTCCGCGACGGTTTAATTCACGGACGAGACGGAAAACCGAAAAATAGCGGGAAATTAGGCTGCGAGGGCAATTGCATCGCGGAAGGAAAGGTTTACTCGAAGGACGGCAAACCGATCAGACACGAATCATTCAGCTCCGATGGTTCTGTTGTGAAAGACGGCGTGATTTATTCCAAGGATGGAAAATTCTTGACTCAAGGATCGTTGCTGCCGACCGGTGCTCATCTGAAGGACGGTAAAGTGGTCGGTAAAGACGGCAAACCCATCAAGCACGCTTATTACAAATCCGACGGTAGTTTTGTGAAAGACGGCGCGATATACGGAAAAGACGGGAGACTTCTGAGTCAAATTCCGTTAATAGCCGACGGTACGTCGATCAAGGACGGTATGGTGTATGACAGAAATAGAAAACCACTGTCTCAGGGACTCTTTAAGCCCGACGATCTTGTAATTAAAGACGGTATATTGTACAACGCGGACGGCACGGTACCGTCGAATATCAGTCTCGGTCCTGACGGATTGACCATAAAAGATGGCACAGTTCTGAGCAAAGACGGCAAACCGGTGAAACAAGAATCGTTCGGCTCGAATGGAAGTTACATAAAGAAAGGTATTATTTACGCGAAGAACGGAAAGCCGCTTAATCAGGATTCGTTGGTGCCGGAGGGCGCAGCTATCAGAGACGGCAAAATATACAACAGAGACGGCAAATTACTGAAATTCTCGTTCTTCAAACCGGACGGTAGTTACGTCAAAGACGGTCTCATCTATGGCAGCGACAACAAACCGCTGAATTTGAACGCGGCTCTGCCGGAAGATAGCTTCATAGCCAATGGCGTGATATTTGATCATTCCGGGAAGCCCTTGAACAGAGAGTCGTTTGGATCCGATGGCTCGTACGTCGCGGGTGGATTAATCCATGGAAAAAACGGCAGGATCGTGTTGCAAGGTGCGTTCGGACCCGACGGTAACACAATTCGAAACGGTATTATAATAGGCAGAGACGGCAAGCCGTTGACGCAGGACGACAAAGGTCCGGACAACATGGCAATTGACAACGGCAAGATTGTAGACAGTCACGGGAATCCGAAAAATCTGTCCTCGTTGGTGCCCGAGGGATGTTACATACGAGACGGCGTGGTCTACGACAAGAACGGACAGCTGCTGAAGCAAGGCGCGTTCAAGCCGGACGGTTGTTACATTCGCGACGGTCTCATATACGGATGGGGAGGTCAATTGCTGAACGAAGGATCCGAATTGCCCGGTGGCAGTTACGTCGAGGAAGGTAGATTATACGGCAAGGACGGGAAACCTCTGAATCACGCCTCGTTCGGCATCGAGGGCAGTTACATCGAGAACGGCATTATTTACGGAAAGGACAAGAAACCTCTCGATCACGGTACGTTCAGCGACGACGGTAGCTACATAGAAAACGGTTTGCTGTACGGGCCAAATGGCAAGCCATTGAATCAAAAACAGACGATAATCACAGTCGCGTACGTTCGTTACGGTTTGGTGTGCGGCGACGATGGGAAACCATTGAAATACGGCAATTTCGACAACGAGGGTAGCGTGGTCAGAAACGGCAGAATTTACGATCACACGGGAGGATATCTCAATCAAAATATTTATGGCAGTGACGGTAGTTTCATTAAAGACGGTCTAATTTACGGACGTAACGGGAAACCTATCTCCCAAGGAGCTTTGACGCCGGAAAGCAGTTTCGTGAAAAACGGCAAGGTCTACGACGCGAACGGCCAGTTGCTGACTCAGGAGTCATTCGGACCGGAAGGTGTGAAAGTGATACAGGGAATCGTCGTGGACAAAACTGGAAAACCGGTGAAACTCGCGAACTTCGACGGCGAGGGAAACGTCGTCAAGGACGGATTAATTTGCGCGCCCACCGGAAAACCGCTCGACAAGTATTTCACAACAATCACGATCACGATGGTGTGCAGAGGACTGGTGTGCGACAAGGATGGGAAACCGATCGTGCGAGCGCCATTCGGCACCGACGGTGCCTTCATTAAGGACGGAAAGATATACGACAAGTCTGGAAAACCGCACAATCAAGAACTATTCAACGAGGACGGGTCGTACGTGAAAGACGGCGTGATATACGGAAACAACAACCAGCCTGTAGACAGCACGACGATGTTGAAGAATCTGCAAGATCCGCCGAGATCCGTCGCTTCCGTCACGAAATTGAAGAAACCCGCGATTCCGATTACGACGCCGACAATCGTAAAGACCACGACCAAACAATCCGTGGTCAAGGATCAGGAAGGAGTGACGCAAAACATTCAAGAAAAGATCGAGGATCTTACGCCAGGTGGCACAGGCCAGGTTACAGTCTCTACTCACGTAAACAAGGTGATGAAACTTGGAAAGAATAAAAGTCTAATCTTTAGAGACGTCGTCGTTGTTCACATTTCGATCAATCAAAAATTCAACTGTTTGACTCACATCTAGTCGAAAAACAAAGATCTTGCATGTCATTTTTTATATATAAAATATTGTTTTTTTTTTTTTTTTTTTTTTTTTTTTTTTTTTTTTTTCATTTTGCATGAAATTAAATGATACATTTGTCTGAAGTAAATGTGCGTAGTTGAGATCTGAAGATTTTTTAATGACTGTTCAGTAGACGCGCATATGCACAGTATTTTTCTTGAAATATAGTAAGGAAACGTAACACATTGTTTTACATATACATATAACGCCACTCGCAGCATTTGCGTCGTCTTTACCTAAATCTAATTTTGTAAGAAATATCTTGTTCCACACACATAAAAGTTTTTATTTTTTTTCTTGTGTCGCAAGACACGATATAAGATCACATTTTCACATGCACTTGTTCACGTTTTACACGTTACTCATTGATTTTTTACTTATTATTTATCATTAGTTATGTAATTTGAGATCCTAGTCACATGGTATAGTTGTATTTAGGCAGAAGCGCCGGATGATGGTAGAGCTCCATACATGACAGCGACAGCTGTCACTACACGTACCGCTACGATGCATGAGGACCTTGAAAAGAATCAGAAGACGAGTCAGGTTTGTGTGATCAGTATTTTACTACAGCAGACAGCTGTATTTATAGCATATAGAGAATAATATTACGCGTTGATAATTAGAAGCCTTTGCTACGTACGATAGAAATAATTTTTCGCGCACAGTATAAAATTTGCATACGTTTGTTTTCTATATTTTGATCTAATTCTTATTATCATTTTTGCTGTAATTTTATTTTTCACATTAGGTAGAGGAAAAGACTGTAGCGCATACAACCGCGACTAGTGCAACGAGACAAGAGCAACGAGTGGTAACGCAAGAAGTTCGAACTACGAGCCACGTGCTTTCCGGCGAACAGGTAATCGCTGAATATTCTTGATTTTTTTCCCGGGGAAAATAAATGCTTGAACTTAATAAGCAGTTGAAGCATGTAAGCGGTTTTTTGTAAATTGTAATTGCTTGTGATATCGTTTTTATTTTAAAAATATAATATTTATCATTTAACGTTTTTTTTTTCATATCATTTTTCATATAACTGTACTACACGTACACAATCATATTTGCACATAAAATCGCTTTAAGGTATATATAAACGTTAATATACATATATATATCATACCTAAGAAGGTTTAGTTTTACATATGGTTTTGTTAATGGTATTTTAACGCTTTATTTACATGCGTAAATTACCATTCATTTTTAATGTACAAATTAATTGTAAATTTAATAATCATCTGTATTGTAATTATCATTCCTTATTATTCGTTAGGAAATTATTTTTTTATTTTTCTTTCTTGTAAATAATTTTGGTCGCTTGATTAACACGTTGCATGGCGTAGCTGTTCTCGCGAAGGCTAAGTACATCGAGTTCGAGCAGCGGTGATTCAGGCACGCCAATTGATCTTGACGATGACCAGCAAGCTTTCTACAATCAATATTATCAGGTAATTTCTCAATCAAGCGTGTAACGGTCGAAATCTTTCTTCTGATATGGAACGAAGGATTGTACTTATTTAAAGCAACAAACATCAGGTATCTCTTTACACGAAAAATATGTTATAACTATCTTAGCAGCTGAGAAACTCCTACATCTGCATTAAGGTATTTTGCTCTTCGTATATTACGTAACGAAATAACATTTTTGTTTTGCAATGTGATATTCAGACACAAATATGAAAAAAAAAAAGTTTTTTCCACGACGTTTTTTTGTTGTGAGAACAGTTTGTGTGTGAGATATGTATAAAGATTAAGAGATAATATATATATATAAAAAATGTGTGTATATTGCAATTCTGCGTGTATCAGTTTAGTGAAAATTACTGCATCTAAGTTGTCTAATTTAATATTTACGTAAACATTGTTTCTTAATTTTATGTATATATACAATGTTTCTTGTACACTTTTACGTTACTTTGTTCCCTTTTTATTTGCCAGTTCTTTAATTACACATATTTTGAAATAAAGATCTCTTATTTAAATTTGATTCAGGGTGATCCAGCTGTAATTCCGACGGAGAAACGCGTTTACACGGGAGAACCGGATAGTAATGTAACAACGACGACTACAGTACCTGTTGTGGCAACCGAAACTAGAAAAGTAGCTCTCGAGAACGAGGACGGTAGTTATAGTGCCACGGGAGAAATTGTCAGTACACAGACTATATCCAGTAAAACTCGTACTGTCGAAACCATTACGGTTAGTACACAACACTATGATTACATGCTGTTAAAGTCGGTATTGTTTCTTTACTTTGTAATAATTGTCTTAATTAATCGCTTCTCTACACAGTACAAGACAGAAAAGGATGGCGTAGTTGAGACACGAGTGGAACAAAAGATCACGATACAGTCAGACGGCGATCCAATTGATCACGATCGCGCTCTGGCGGAAGCAATACAAGAAGCCACCGCTATGAATCCAGACATGACGGTGGAAAAGATAGAAATACAGCAGCAAACAGCGCAGTAATTATTCGAAAATTGTTTGTTAAAGGCAAGGGCACTCTTGGTCTTCAAACACCACGAACGATTTATAATCTTAGAGACTTAGGAAAATAAAAATTGGTATATCTCTACCTTATATTATAGAATATGAATTTTGTCTAATACGTATGATTAAAAAAATCAGACTGAAGTATCCTATAAAAACATCGATAAGTCTTTTTAAATATTTTATGAAGTTTAATATATAAAGTGAGGAACAATATTTGAGCCTTTGAGAATTAAAACATAGTAACTGAAAAAAAAAAAAAACCAACGCGAGCCGAACCACTAATCTTCGTGCGCAATTGTATTAATCTTCGGAACGTGGATCGCCACGAGCAGCGAGTTACTTTGATTTGATAACAAAAACTTTTTATTATATTGGATCATTAAGTATAAAATTTAAGACGAGTATATACATGTACGTACAACATCTAATTTTGAAGAAGTTTTGTACGAGAATATGAATTTTAAAAATACGTGTACTTAACGATAATGGGTCGGAAAAAAACGCATCTGCACTTCCATCTGCGTATACAACTCGATATTGGCTATCCTGATGCTAACAAAGAAAAACAAACTAAAACATAATACATATTAAAACAATGAGAATTCAAAACACTAAAATGTGGCTCGCATTGGTGTCTTTTAGTTAATATATTGAACTTTATATCTATCTGTTAAAAAAACCTTCGTGCTTATGGCTTGCCCAAGAACTCGAGCTTAAAACTCGATTCAGAATCGAGACAAAAAGTTTAAAAAAAAAAAAAAAAAAAAAAAAAAAAAATTAAAATATTACATATATTATAAATTGCAGTGTTCATATTTGAAGTGATTAAGAAATTGTATTTATATGCACGAAAACATAAAAATCTTATACATATATAATGTATATGTATGTAAACAAATTTAAAGAAATAAGCTATTTATACATAGTTATGGCGATAAATATAATAGATAAAAGACGGGGTGCCCTGCAATTTTAAGTTTTGATATAAAGTTTCGAATAAGCATTTAATAGCAGTAAAAAAAAATAAGAGAGAAATATGATTACAGTCATACCGAGAATAATCGATGTGAAATATTTATTCAAATTTCTGCAGTACAGTAATTGTCGTGATACTCCAATTAATCAATCTTGAAAGTACATGTTCTTTTGATTTATCAAACTTCTTCACTGTTCTTTCTTTAATTAAAACTCATTACTTTCTATTTTTCATCTTTGAATTTGATATTTTACAGGTTGTTAACAGTAAAAAAACGTGAAAAATATGTTCTGGTTTGTAATATTTTGTATAAAAATATGAGTATAGTGAAATGGATTACGTATGTAATCTGTTACACGATAGCACAATTATATCAGTTTGTTAAAACTTCTCCTCAAAGATGAAATCATAGAAAGTAAACAGTTACGTAACCAATAAAGCAGAATATTTCTATATATACTGTCTGCTGTAACGCTTGAATGCAATAAGATAAGGCTTTTTCGCAAAATTATATGGTTTGATTATCGATGAAATTCATAGTGGCTCTTAAAACAAAAAAAATTATATATAACAAGTTGTGACACAAAACACATAAAGTCAGAATTTATATATATATATAAATATTAATATATACATATATAATATATACCATCTATTAATATGTATATTATATATATTTTATATATATATAATATATGTATATTGCGCGCTATAATATTGACAGAGATATTTGAAATCATCATAGTTTCTTACATCTAAAATGTTAATGTTAGCTTTATTACGTTAAAAGTAAGACACAAATTATATTAGCAATGATATTGTAAACATTTTTTATATTGCAGCTATATATAACCATTATATGTGAGATAATACTGATAGAAACTATGTAGATTTCATATTATATATATATATTTCGACTAATAATATATATATAAATATAAGTTACTAATCATAATTACACAGATATATATACATAAAACTTTATATACATTAAGCAATCGGTCAACGTATGAGTCTAAATTTAGTTATAGCGCTTTTACATAGGTTTAGAAAATATAATTTAATAATGCAAACTTCACGCAAGTTTAGCAACTTATGGTTTTTCTGTTATAGTTCAAACAACAACAACAAACAAATGTTCAGACTTTGTAATGTACAATTAAAATAAATTATGTGAAGAAAAGGCTAATTTTAGTTTCCGTTTTTAATTAGTCGATTTAAATTTTTGTCAATTTGCAAACTCTCGTATACTGTAAAAAACAAAGGTCGGCATACTAACGCTGGCTCGTACCAGTCTTTTCTCTGCGTATTTTATTTTAATTTTCACGATCTGAATAAACGAGTCTAATCTGCTGATTTTTTTACAGGAAAAATGGTGCATTTTAATTATGCAGCTTTGTACATGTATATACAGATTAATTTATACAAGTGATTTTAAGTGGAAAAGATCCAGAGCGTATATATAAATATATATATATATATCATATTTTACAAGGCTGCTCTGTTTTTTTTCTTTTTTTTTTGTTTCTTTTTCTTTTTGTTTTTTTTTTGTTTTTTTTTGTTTTCAATATCTTTTGAATCAATTTAAAAACAATACATATCTTATGCAGAGATTTCGTCCATTACCATATATATTGCCGTATTACACGCATTTTCTTACTTGAAGTAGGTGCTTTTCTTTTGGCCACACTTACTTTACACGTTTTATGTTTCCACGTTTCTTACGGTTGTATATATTCTATGTTTCTGTCACAAATGTTTTTCTTTTACACCAGAAGTTGACAAAAGATTTTTTTTAGTTTATACATACTTTTATACTTTATTTGTGTTTTTTGATTTTTTATTATAGAAAGAACAGAAGATATTTGTATTATGTGTTTATATATTAAATACTGATTTATATATATATATATATTCCTGTACTCCGTATATCAGTTAAAAGACACGGTAAATTAAACTGTTTGATTTTCCAGGATAAGAGAGAGAGAGAGACGGGAAAGAGTAGGTGTATGTGTGTGTATGTGTGTGTGTGTGTATGTGTACACAAATATATATACATATATATATTCACACAAAAAAGCATATATGTGTACAAGAAAATATATAGAAAAAAAAAAGATATAAAATGTGTTAATATAATGGCGAATGATCTTTATCTCTTTCCTCTTGATTTCCAAGACGGGAATGCGTGCAGCTGACTTCCCACCGATCCGGGAGTGATCGTTATCGATAACTGCGGCTCGGGACGCTGAAAAATGGCTCTCGAGATAGATCTTTTGAAAGCCGGTGGTAAGTTGAGAGAACCTGCAACAAATTTTGCCGCGTACAACTAGGTCCAAGTGTTAACCATTTCGAATAAGTGCCTGTACCAAGCACTTACTTGTTATATCGTCTCTTAGTGATGCTTTAGTTGCTTTCTTTGCGTTTCGATTGTGTTTTTCCACTTGGAAGTTTTTCATAAAACTTCGACAAACATCGGTCACGATTTTCCCATCGAGATTAGCTGCTTGTTAAGGTCGAATTATTAAATTTGAAATGATAAAAGTATTGGCGAAAAGAGAGAAAAGTTCATATAATTTCACCTAATGAAACGCTATTGGCGATAAGATTTTCTCTGTATCTGTAGGTCGATGTAACGGGATTGCCTTGCAAAGACACATCCTTCAGGGAAATCAACGTGCTTATTGTTGCAGTTAAATCGTCTATATCATCGATAAGATTGTGTCTTGCTTCTAACGTATGTAGTTCGTGAAATCCCTTTAAAGCTCTCAACGATGTCATCTTGTTGTCGGAAATATTGAGAACTTTGAGACACGTCTAAGGGTGAAAATTACAGAGATTGATTTTATAACTCACTGTGATTCTCATTATATTGCTAGAATATATATAAGATTTCGTATTTACGGATAAAGTGAGAGCACTGCGTGGCTCGAAGCACAACGATTCTCCGGGCGGTATCTTTTGACTCTCGACATGCAATTCTTGTAATTTTCTCAAAGTTTCCAATCCCTCGATTACGACGATATTGTTATGTCCCAAGTAAAGCTTTTCAAGATTCCGCAGAGATTCCAGATTTTCGAGTTTCGTTATGACATTGTGTTGCAAGTACAAGTGCGTCAAGTTACACGCGAAATGTAAGTTCTTTATTTTCGATATGTTGTTATTTTGAAGATATATGACTTTCAGGTTTCTGCAAACGTCAAATCTGCCCTGTGCAAACGTGTGATATGTATATGTTACATCAAAAATGTGTATTTTAAACGTGCAACTCAATTCAATTGAGAGATATTTTAGCTTACGATACTGCTGATGAACATGTCGTTCATACGTAAATGAGTCAACTTCCACAACTCCGCCTTTTCTATCGTTTTACTGAGCGATTTGTTTGTTAATATCTGAGAACATTTTCTCTCGACAATATCTGTAGTTAATTTCACCATAATTGCGAGAACAATATTGATAAAGATGCGACGTCTTTTTAATCGGAGAAATGATAATCCGTAAAGGTAGTCATGGAGTTCGAATTGATCAAACGCTGGATGCAATGACGACACGAACGATATGTGCATGTGGATAAATAAGTACAATATTCACGCGATATGCAAATTGCACGCAAAAAATAAACTGGAAAACGACAGATTTTATTTTTTATAAATGTACAAAAATTATTATATATAATTTGATATATGATATAAATATAATTTAGTTGCATATTTTATACAATGATACAAATTGGGATTTTTTAAAAAAATAGATGAGGTTTTATAAAAAAATGTTTCTTCACATTTTTTTTTAAATTTCTTATAATTTTTGCTGCGCGGAGGTTTTAATAATGTCGATGCTCTGTAACATACCAAAATAATACAATTACTATAGGTTTAAACTTTCATGTTTCAAAATTTTTAAGAAGTATACGTTTTATAAACAAGAAGAAAAAATTCTGTGCGGCATATAAAACTTACTTGTTCGACCGTAAGTACGCCTTTGGAAGACAAGTGACTTAGATCCTCCAAAAGTTCCGCGATTTCATACTTCTGATTTATTATCTAGAAGATAAAAAAATTACAAATGTACATATATACGCGTTTAATGTGAAAAACTTGTTAATTCAATTACCTCTAAAACAAATTTCTTTTCGGATTCATTTAAAAACGGCAGAAACGCGGCGGCCAAGCACGCCTGTTTACACTGAAAACAATTTCTCACAATGGCAGTGAAATCTAATTCGTGCGCCAGAGGATACGAATATAGCAGACAAATCGCTTCTACGCAACGGTTGATTTGCTCGGAACTCGGGTTTATATCCATTTCCCCGAATGGTTCGGAGATGATCAATTGCCAACCCACTTTGTAGCCGCTGTCGTGTAAGATTACGTTCTCACTTTGTAGTTGTAACAAAACTTTCTTCAAATCATTCACCTGTACATATATAATTTTCAGTATTAGAAACTCTCCACACATTATAAATCCTCAGAAAGCTGTAACTTAGATACCATTTGCAACTTCGCCATTTGACTCAAGATTTTATCCCAAAATAGAATGTCGCATATTTGAAACTCGATGCAAATCTGTGCTATTATAGAGAGAACGCAAGACGAATAACGTTGCCTTTCCCACAACATCTCAACAAGTTCACGTTTGGAACACGCTTCAAACGCGTCAATATTGTAACACACTCCTATCGCCTCCAATTTGCAGACGTACTCCAATGTCTTTATGTATTTTCTGAAATTTTACAAGTTTTTCTAAAAAAAAAAAAAAAACAACTAACACCGCAACGCGAATTATATTTATATATGTGCACATAGACATACATATGTATGTATCGGAATTGACTTAAAAAATTACCTAAATGTGCATATATCTCGCGCGGTCAATTTCTCCAGAGTGGAAATGTCAACGACAGTCTGCAGCACTCGAAGCACTCGATATCGCACATTGTAATTGTATTCAGTCTCGCCGTAATTTTCGCCAAAACCTATGTTTATGACAACTTGTATGAACTTGTCCATACCTTCGTACTCGAGCATGTAACGCGTTCTGTAAATACATCGCAATGATTGGTCGGTCATGTGGAAAGATAAAATTCTTTCCAAAAAAGAAATAAAATTGAATTACATTACCTAAGTAAATTATCTTCCATGTCGCGATCTACGTTCTGATCAGATTTTTTCGACGTCACAAACGTCTCCGTGAAGCTTTGGGACAATAACTCGGTAAATCTGGCGTTAGTTTGCAACCACTCGTGCAACAAGTTCAAACGCAATTCTATCACATTTAATGAGAACAGCTCGCAGAGCTTATTAAAGGCAGCGTTAATGTCGGGCCTGTATTTGATCGCTTCTCGATATCGCAACGGTATGCTCTTGTCGTTATACAACTCGTATACCAGTTTGGACGGATTTTCAATTAGAGCGAGATATTTTTCGTTGTCCAGTCCGTGTGTGCGCAGAATATGTTCGGACGTAAATCTCAAATATTTGGATTTGATTTTCTGGAAAAAAAGAAAACATGCAAAGAAAGAAAATGTAAAATACATTTAGTGCGACTTGTCTTTTTTTTTTTTTTATTTGAACACGTGAGTATGATATGAAAACTATCGTACTTCCAACATTCCTTCTTCAAATTTGGTGGAATGTGCCGCGAGCTGAGCATACTTGTAGCATTCTTTCGCGGCAGCCACGCGATCGGCACCCGGCGGTGTATGATTCACAACGTAATAGAGCGCCGCGGTGCCGTAATAGAAACCGTCCGGATCGGAAATTCGTTGTATGCACTTCTTGATTTCCTTGAGCAACGTGATGTTCTTCGAATAAAGTGACCACGTGTCCTTCGATTTGACAGACGTATTTAGCCACACAAGATTCACTTCGCCCTTAATAGCCAACGTGCATATCAAATGCGTTTCTAACTTGAGAACAGGCGCGATGTCGAGCCATTTTTCGTACGTTCTTAAATTCAACTCGGGAGCTAAAGTACAGAAACAAATATCATGAAAGATATCAAGTTTAAATCGTTGCACAAGCAACGTTGTTTTTCACAAACTTAAATTTCCAGAGAGACAATACGCGCAATTTATATACATTACGTACTGATAATCTTCCAAATGTCGACTTTGTACAAGAATGGAAGTCTCCATTGCGCTATTGACGGCAGTGTATTATGTCCCGGATTAAGATGCATCCACTCGTCGTGTTCCATTTGTGTGGGAGGTCTGAAATGTAATGAGTAATTTAGTTCTAAATTAACCAAACGCGAAATTGCAAATTTGCGCACCTACCCATTTCGAGTGTAGTTTTGCAAAAAACAAAGATAATTTCTCTTATCCATACTTTTATTTTCTATCAGATCCATTAGTATAATAAACACTTCGTAGTGATAAAAACTGATCTAAATTTTAAAAACAAAATAGAAATATACATAAATAACGAGATTAGATAAGAACTCTGCGCTAAACGACATTCTTATTCTTCATAACTTACTTGTTCCCATAATACAAGAATAAATTGTTTCAGTATAGATTTGTCCTCCATTTGTGCAACAATTGCATCACATTTTTTTCTTAATCCGTCCACCTCGTCCTTCGAGATGATTAATTCTATATCGCATTCAGATATTGTACATAAAGATATTTAATTAATATTGACTGTTACTGTATGTTTTTTGTAGTTTACCTTACCTTTGTTTGCATTTATATTTGAAATGGTTACTGTCGGACGCCAAGTTTTTAACAACGTTTGCAAGTAAAGCAAGAGGCAATCGTTGAAATTGAAACCGAAACCACAACAATAATCCTTTAGCACAGTAATTACATTCTCCTTATTGCTATTTATAATTCCCTGTAAAATTTCTCTTTTGCTTGAAGTATCATTTATCCAAATTTCTGCAGATAAAACAGTTCTTGTTATATCTATGATATAAAAATTGATTTCCTGCGTGAGATAACGCATGAGCATACCTTTGTAAGCTATCGAGTAATCTAAAAGTCGTTGTGCCCAAATGTGTAGCAGTTTATACCACTCATATAACTGTAGAGATTCTTGATCGTTTCTCAAGCGTGAATGTTCATATCCAAGAGTCGAAATGGTAGAATGACGAATATAATCTGTCTGGTATCTATAAAATGAAAAAAAATTGCTTGTAAGTGGTAACGTTGTTGCGTTAGTTGTAAGAAAAGGTGTTTAATTTTCTTACAGTGTAGAAGTTGTAGAAAGCCAAGTGCACGCTTCCTGCTTAGGTAACATAAAGAGACAAGACAGTCCCAGATGCAAATCGAACGATCGCCCAGTACACAATTTTTTTAATAAATTGATGGAAAGTTGATACAATACAGATTTCATTTTTTGTATTACGATTTCGTTCTTCGTGGATGTACTATGATATGTAAAATAGAACATCTTGAAAATTTGCAGTAAGGAATAATCGTTGTGTTGAAGTTGTATTGTTATCGTACTTTCCAAAAAGTTATTTGCCACTTGATTCATATGTTCCTACGCACAAAAGCAAACAGTGATGTTATATATTATATATAATTTTTTTTTCATACACAAATGAAAAAAATTTATTTTATACATGTAATATCACATACTTCGGAATGCGTGATTTGATAATTATCAGTGTGATCTGAATAGAATATGTGAAGAGATATTGCGTCTTTAAAAAAAGACAACAGTTTCTGATCCAAAGATATCGCTTGATCTTTGTATATTGTGTATAACTTCCAATTAGGTAGTGGCGCGATTTCTTGTCTCGCATCAAAATTATGTTCGTTAGAAAAACTTGGGTAAACACTGATACAATTATACAGTGTTAACGCAGATTGCAAGTCACCTATGAAATATTAATTCAATATAGATTATTCAGCGTCATTTCGAGTTTTTTCGTACGAATTTGTGATACATACTGTCCTGACAAGTATTTAACATCAAAATACTTAATTTTCTTAGTATTTTTACAATACTTGTATCTATAGCAGCATATTGTAATGCCGATAAGCATATTTTATATATATTTTTAAATTCTTCTGTTTCCATACTAAAGTCTTCAACATTATCACTGCAAAATAAGAAACAATAGATATCTATGTAAATTTTATATATGTAAGAGAAAAAGAGAGAGATTATAAAAACATCATAAAATGTATATATACTTGACAAGTTGTAATAACGCGTTCTTATTTTCTATTTTTTCCAGCAAAGTTAAAGTTGCATATGATTTTTCTAATCCCAACAATTCAGCGATTTTAATAGCCGTTTCATGTATTATTGACAAATCACTCTCCTTCTTATCTGTCAAATCATATAAGCAAATTAAAAATACATACTTGCAACACTAATATATATGTAAAAAATAATTTATTTATATTATAATTGTATAAATTAAATATTTTATACTTGACAGTAACTCTGTGATACAATTGTGCAGCACAAGCGACTTCTGGGTGCGGTAAGTCTTTAATGAGACATCGATTTTATAATCTCTTTTCAATATATATAATGATTTTAAATCTTTTATCGCACAAATAATTCTATCGCAAGAGGAAGAACAAGCATTCGATTGCTGTGACAAATTATATATTTTAAACTCAATGCAACCTAGCATTTCCATGTGATAACCCAAAGATGTCGATACATTCTAGAAAAAATAAGACTTACTTATCAATGTATGATTAAATATAGTTTAAATAGAGATTGGTCTTATTTCCATATTGATCTAGTATGACAAGAAGCTGTTTTTACCCGAAAAGAGAGAGCTGCGACGACGTAGTTAACAATTCCTTCGTAACAATACAAAGCGTCAACAGTATCACTCTCTAAGTGATGTAATATGTTCATTGCTTTTTGCAGATTTCTAAACACAATGTAGTAAGTTAAAACAAAACAATCGCACTTTTCTCATTGCATAAAACAACTCAAGATAAATAATTGCAACATTTACCCTTCGTTCAATCGAGCGATTATGCATCGACAAAATGCATCTTGTCTAAACTGCCTATCGTTTCTAGTCAACACATCTATATCTTCGATCATGCAATCGCGATTTTCCTTTATCACACGTGATATCAATCTCTGGAACAATAAATTGCTTATTAGAAAATATTACAAAACGCGTCGTACAAAAATAACGCGATTAATGACACCAACATTATTTACGCCTATTGTTGAATATCCGTATTTTTTTAATACGAGCTTAATTGGAACGTAGTCACGTTCGATTTTAATTTTAAAACACAAGCTGTGATCAAGACTACTGCTTGTTTCCGCTAGAACAGTTACAGCCGAGCTCCAAGGCACTGGTACTTTTTTTAAAACTGCGAGAGTCTGTTCTAGTCGATTCTATAAAATATATACACGTATAAATGTAAAACAGAAGTAGAAAACATATCTTACCATTTTTTAATTAGCGATGTTTACCTCTATGTTATGTATAAGGTCTATTAAAATAATGACTCTTTTTTCCCACAGAACTTCTTCGTCGACCCACCAACCACTCGAATTTTTAGTAGTTTTCTAAAAACAAAATTATACATATCACGTACATCTATATGTAATAACACGCATATATTGTACAATTATATATTCATAATTCCTCATTACAAAAATGAAGATACAAACCTGAATATATGCGCATAGCACGGCATCGGTTTGTAAATTATTACTAAGTGTGTAATCTTTCAGGAAGGTGTTTACAAAATTTGAGATTTCATCCAAATGTATCTTGTCCAATAGTAAATAAATGGCTTCTCTAGGTGAGCTGACGTACATATCAAGAGGTACTCTCAAACTGTTGCACAAAAATGTGAAAATTACATAAAATATTATATGCATAAGGTAATTAAAACTTGTAGTATACTACACCGACCTGTAAACTGTCTTCAATTGTTTAATATCGGATAAAGCTTGAAGAAGAACCATGAGCTGCTTGAGGGCAGAGTTCTGGCAGTTGTACTCTTGATAGAAACATACGGATTGATTGTTTTCGAATTTGAGCAGTTTTATAAATTGTGTAGCAAAATCTATTCCTATTTCCGGCCATGTGGTACGATGAGATATTTCGAGGCATTTTAATTTTTTTACACTCCAAGAAATAATTTCATCCATTTTATCGGGTAGCGACGATAATAATGTTGGTATGAAATGAATAAGCCACGGCCATAGGCACGACGGGGCCATATCATCAGGTAACATTCCAAGGATATCTCGTATATTTTGCGTAGTTACATGTTTTACTATCTTACGGAAATGCCTTGTCCAAATTAAAGTGGCAGGTTTCAGTTGTTCCTATAAAACGTGATAAGTGAAAAAATAAACTTTTTTTTAAATATAACGCAAAATGATCATCACATTTTTATACTAGAATTATGTAATTACTGCAATTATATACCATGCTTAAATAAGTGATGCATTCTTCTAATAAATTTGCCTGTGAAAATCTTATCCATTTTTTCAAAACTGTCTTATCCTTCAATAACATATCTGTGTCGTTGTCTTGGATGATTCGAAAAGTTTCGAGTCTATACAAAGTGTCATTTATCAAAGACAATTGACTGTTCAATTGAACAGTTGACTTTCCTTCCTAAATAAAAAAAAAAAAAAAGTACAGATGACGATACAAGTAATGACAATAAAACTACTGACGATTATGCAAATTATGATACCTTCATATCTTGCATTATTCTTTGCTGAGCATACAAATAGATTTGTTTCATCTGCGCGTAGTCAGAAATAAGGGCTTTGCTACAACATTCAGTCACGTATTGCACACTTTGTATTTTATCTAAAATATTTATTAGTGTGTCCACGTTAATTGAATCGGGCGTTTTGCTCCAAGGATTAAGTTGCTCCATAATTAAAGCTGCTTTAGAACAGTAAATAGGTTCCACAGAAAGTCCCAATCTCTCGGCAAAAGCCTCCGCTGTATCAAATTGCTTCTTCTTTAATAGTCGCGCTAAACGCATTTCCGGGTCACTTTCTGTTATAGCTTTCACTCTAAATGTGCCAATAATGTCGTTCTCGCCGGTAATGCCTTCTAGATAAAATATATAATTGCAAGCATGGACGTCTTCCAATAAGTAAGCAGTATTGGGAACATTGATCTCCAATTTTTGTTCAAAATCTAAAAAAAACTATATATAAATTGTTATGTAGAAGATAAGATGGAATTATTAGATAGAATATCCACAAATAAATTGTTCACCGTCTCGATCATACGTGCACACACACCTGGAAACGAAATAAGACACAATGTATACACAGAACGATTTTGTTTAGATGACGTTAAAAATAAAATTTCACAATTAGTTGCATCATGTTGTATTATTGTAAAATCAAGCACTAGACTGTCACATATTTTTAACCCAAGCAAAGTATTTGGACATAAAATGGTCAATATATGATCTGTACGCAGACAAAGCATTTTACTGAAACAAAATAACTGCTATAAATCACATGTGATATGAAAAAAAGGACAAAATTAAAAATGCAACATAATATTAAATTGTTCTAATACAATGAAGATTCTATTACTCACTTGCTACCATAAAGCGGTTTTATTTTTTTATATCCAAATGAAAATACATTGTGAAAATTATTATACTCTTTATTAGGCCATGTAAATACCGAATTTGCTCCAACCATAGTTATCAATAGTTCTTCTGATATTGTATTTACTGCAGCACATGAAAACTGTAACAATTTTCAATAAGTTATGTAGAGAGAAAGAAAAATAAGTTTATATATATATATATATATATATATATATATATATATATATATATGGAGATGTAAATCCTTCATACAACTGAGAGCATTCAATGTTTGTTACATGTTTAGCAATAACAGCTTTATCATCATCAGTAAATGCACTTTGTATAGCCTTAGGATAAAATTGAGAAAATCTATAATATTTAAGTTTAGTTACTCATAAAGTTTAGTTAATAGAAAAAATAATATATCGTGATATATAAAAGAATAATACTTGTAAATAGCTCCGGCAGTTGTAATTAGAATTATAAATGTTTCTTCATTTTCTTCTTTTAAAAATATCTGTATGATGTCATTTTCATTCTCAGGTATGGTTCTAAAATCAGAAATTGTGTTATAAATTAAAAACCTTAAAATTATTTAAGACAATCTTCTAATTATTTTTATTTAGAAATATAAAATTGTCTTACTTGGTAAAAATTATTTTTCCATCTGGCAAGTGCAAACAATACAAGATCCTATTTGTAAGGATCACAAATAAAAAGAAACCATCTTTGCACATACAGTAACAAACTATGGTGGATGGAAAGTTAATGCTGCATAATATTTCATCACATATCTCATTAAAAATTGTGAGTGATTTATCAATTGCCACACAAAGTCTGCCATGTTGAAAACACGCTACAACATTTGGCTCTTGGTCGACCTTATGACAACAATTACAACACTAATTAAAACAATAATACACTACAATATTCTGTAATATGCATATAATCACAATTTATAAAAAAAAGAAAAAGAGCGCATTACTACTCCATTTATATTTGCACGGTGACTTTCATATCAGTGAATTGTTTTGTTGATAAGATTTTAAAATGCGCGGTATGACGGCGCATACAAATCGGAGCATGCGCACGTTGCGCAAAAATTTAAACATTACACGAGTAAAAGACAAATGATATTACAAATTTGCACGTAGTTGAAAATTAGTTTCTTTAAAAGAAACTTTCCTTACTCTGAAACGCGTCACAATTTTATCTTTCAATTAGTACAATCGTGTATATATTCTAGGACAAAAAGAGACAATAAAACAACCGATTCTGTAACCGTCAAGTCCGAACTGATAGTGTAATTACCTTCTCCGTAGAAGCAATCATTGCCACAGTATGAGCCTCGTACAAGGAGCCATTGTTTTCGGCAATTAACCGGGTGCCAAAATTAATAGTTTCATCGTCCGCGGAAAAACCCGATTGTATTCGATTCCACGAAGCCATTTTTAATACATATCTCGCACTGAGAGAGGCTGTGTTTCAATATACTGCAAGTATTGCATATCTATAGTTTATATGTATATATATACAGAAAAAATTCAAAGAGCAACTATCTCATTGTACTTACGACTGCTTACGACTCTCTCAGCTGATGATTTTAGCGCTACACGTACACAAAAGTAGATGCAGGAACTACAGTGCGACATCAACTTTTCAAAGTAGACGGTACCTACACAGAGATGCCAGATCATGGAATCGGTTCACTCAGTAAGCACGCAGTAGCAAGTGGGAGGGGATACGCACACAGCCGTACGTGTGCCCGGTGCTTCGGCTAACCGTACAAAACAGCTTTGAGAAAGATGAAGAAAGAGGTGAGAGAAAGAGAAAAAAAGAAAAACACATGTATACATATTTGTAATATTCTTAAGGTTTTTGTTTTGTTTTTGAGATAACCTTTATGTTTTTCGTATCATTTTAAATGTCATTGACGAACAGATTTACATGTGTCGACGCGTTTCGAGAGTCACTAATAAAGCATCTCTGTTTGATACAACTTTCCCTGGAAATCCTCGTCTGGTTGTCGCACAATTGACATACTCTGCGTGTGAAGTGTAGTAATGTGTTTGTAGCTATCTGAAACAAAAAAAAAAAAAAAAAAAAAAAATTATACAAGATGCATGAATTTCTGAAAATACTTTCCAAAATTTTAGCTAAAAAGAGATCTAAATCTATCAATACCAATGGTAATGTATAAAAATCAATTATTTACAAAGTGTGTACAGTTTACACACGAAATATATGTAGTTCTAATATTTGCATTAATTTGTGTTTAGTATCTGCTAAGAAAAAGAAACCAGATAACAGCAAGAAAAGTGTATCATTAAAGCTAGATGTCAATGACAGTTACATGAAACTTGCAGAAGTATTATATATTATACGACAAGCATACGTAACTGACAGTCAAGCTAAAGAACCGATCCACAATAAGAACAAAAATTCTGAAAATCACAGAAAAATACTTAAATCCAAAGAAATCCAGTTACACAAAATGTTTAAAAAGATATCTAAAAACTTAGCAAATGTACACTTTGATATTGTTATATCAATTGCAGCAAGTTACATGTTCTTAGGTGACATTTTACTTTTTTTAAAGTATGATTCGTCAACTTCTGCGGAAGAATGTTTCAAAAAAACTATAGAGTTATTAAAAGGAAAAGAATTGGATCCTAAATCTATTTTAACAGCTTTGCACGCACATCAGATGTTATCACGCAATATTTATGCAAATACAAACCCAGATAAAAGTTATACATTATTAGTTACTGCAGTGTCCTTATATAGGACATATACAAAAGAAGAAAATTATTCTGCTCCTGGAACATTTAATGACATTTTTAATTTTGAAGACTTGAAACACTTGAATTTTAAAACAGACGCCAAAGTAATTTTAGATAATGGTCATGTATCAGATCTGGAGGAATTAATAAAGCTATATAACATGTCTCCAACCAACAAGCATGAATTTGTACTATACATGCACAAGTTATTGAAGGATCATATGGAAGAAGCACTTGTACAGTCGGGACATATTGAGTGGGCTATTGCTTGTACATCTTTAGCCACTTATTTTATACATTATAATCGTTTTACTGAAGCTAAAAGTCATCTTGTTATTGCAAACAAAGTATTGGCTGGATATAATGACAAAGCATGCATGCGTGCTATTGAACAAGATGTAAGTTTAACATCTACGCCAACCAAGACATCTGAAACAAAACAAAAAGTTCGTCTGTTTCGATATGCTGATAATAAACTGAAATTACAATGGGGACTATTTGGAATTTCATTTCTGCGTGTTTCAAAAAACAGAATGTTAAAAATCGAACAAAATAACACACCTTGTAAAAGAGATAATTTAAACTCAGAATCTCTTTTACTATTTGACGAAACATTTGAGCCAATAGTATATTTGGATGCTACTAAACAGTCGCTTGATTTTACAATGTTCACAGATCACTATGTGGAAAATATTAACGATGCCTTTAAAGTTTTTATTCCTATCTATAAAAGTCTTCGTAAAGTAATGGGAAGTTGTAAAGAAAATAACGAAATGCATCATAGCGGTGAAGCAGCTTTATATATATCCAGATTGTACAAATATATGCCGTATTTCGAATCAGATATATCCAAAAAAATAAAATGGTACAATAAGCAGATAAACTTTTTAGAATCTGTAATTAAGGATTTAAATGAAACAAATAATCAAGATGTAATGCGAATGCGTAAGGTTCTTTCGCTCGAATTGAGTGTTGCTTATTATACAGTTATAGATATGTCTGAAGAAACATTGGCACGAACAGGTAAAGACATAGTTGAAAAAACAATAGGTTTTTGTGTATTACCAAACAGAATCATAGAGTGTTTTGAAGAATTTTTAAATATTAAGCTAGACGATAAAGATGCAAAAAAATCTTCACAAAGCTGTACGGAAAAATAAACTTGACGAGGATTTTATTATGTTATGTACAGACACGGTTTAAATTTATGTATACTCTGTAACTATATAATAAATTACATTTTTTCATAATATTTATTTTAGAATTCTTTTGACATACAATAGAATCTTCCTTGAGTTTACGTCTGTCAACTACATTAAAGAAATTACGTAGACTTCGGGTTAGTCAACTTTTGACTATCCAACGCTTGTTACTTATTATCGGCTAAGTATTCAGGTTAATTCGGATTTCTTTTTTAAATTCTGACAATAAATACCTCACCATTACCAAAAAATGCTCGTCCGATAGATTATCACGATTTTGAATCGATTACATTGTTTTCGCGGAAAAATCGATTCTGACGATCGATTGTATATCACAAAACGAGGGTAAAATTTTTACCGTAAAATTATGACATAAGTGAGCAAATACGCTAGAATATCTACAATCTCATACGTTGAAACCTAGTGACTTTGCTTTTGTAATTTTCGTCTCGTCTCACGATACGCTATTCACCGTCTGTCGAGAAAAATAAAACATAGATGTCATCTACTGCTGCTAACTTCATTGTTTTTAGCTGGCACTCCTAGCGAGAACTAAACTTACTAAACTTGTCACCACACGAGGACGAATATTTTCGAATGTGTCGCGTGTGAGGATTCGTTTCATCATCAGGACGTATAATAGTAAGAATTTCTTATATGTTGCGTGGGATAAAAAAATCTATATCGATAGTTTTCAATTATTAATGTATAACGTGTGCAACTTTGTTTTGTAATTTTGATTTCGAATGTTCTTATACGCGCGCTTTTCTTTTAAGAAAAAACAAACGGCAAAATCATGTTCTCCATCTCCAACTGAAGTGCGGCAGGAACCGAGATATTTGGCGCAATTGAGAATTTTATTTAACAGTTTGTGGTTTTAATTACGAAAAGAAAAGTTTTTTAGATTACAATACTCGTAATTAGCACGATCGAATATACATCTTCGAGCAGAAGTTTTTGGAAAAACAGTCAAAATAGAATAGCCGTTATTTCAATAAACAACCACGTGTCAAGTATCAAGGTCGGCCTTGCCAACTCGAATCGGCCGGTTAAATTTATAAAGTGCCACCTGAAAAACTCAACAGCTTTTGAGCAATTTGTAAATTTAACCGGATAGTTATATTAATCGGGATTGTGATAATCTGATCTTGTATTTATAAGATCGTTAAATTTAAGTTTATTTTATTGTATTATATTTGCATTAAAGATCTAAAGAAAATGAACTATTTACACAGAGCACAAGGAGCAAAAAGTGTACTAAGATTTCAAAATAAGAGAAAGAGATTTTTGTGTGCAACTTTTTCTATGACATTTTTACTGTGCTTCTAGTGTTGCTGTTGAACGTTGTTTTTATTATGATTTACTTAAACTAACATGTTTTTTTAGATCTTCTTGTGACAAACAGAACTATTATTAATGCGTTCCACAAATTTCACTAGAAAGCATCTCTGGATTTTGACGTCAATTTATCCAAAAATTGTAAACTCTCTCGTCTGTTCAGTGCACGTTGGACATACTTGATGTGAAGTGTAGCAATTTGTTTTACGAAAAACCATCTCTAATATTGTGACACAATTTATATATATATATAAATGTATATATATATACATGTAATGCGTGAATTTTTGGATATACTTCCCAAACTTTGGGAGAAAAAGAGAGCTCTCAATGGTAATGTAAAAAATTAAATTATTTAAAACTAATGTATAGTTTACACATATGCAATGTGTTTTAATTACCATTGTTGATTGTGTGCTTAGCATCTGAGGAGAAAGAAAAACCAGATGACAGCAAAAAACTGTCAGCAAAGGTAGACGTCAGTGAAGATTATCTGGAACTTGTAAAATCTATACGTGATCTAGAAATGCAATGCAAGAAGGATATAAAAAAAGGGAATACAGTTTCTAAGAAAACAACAAAAGCAATAACAGCTATAAAAGTCAAAATGCAGTCTATTCTATTAACAGATAAACATGAGAAGAGGAACTTCGAAGGTACATATTGTGATATTCTTCTAATGAATGTAATAAAACTTTTGGTTGACATATATATTATGTACAATGAAAACAATAAAGCTGAAGAATGGTGCAAAATAAATATAGAAGCCATGAAAGGACAAGAACTAACTCCTAGGTACATTATACCAGCTATAGTCACACAGCTGCAATTAAATGATATTTTAGACATAAAAAATGCACCATCAGATGAACGTTATTCATGCTTGAAGACAGCAATGATTCTGTATTGCACGTATACAGCAAAAGAAACTTATCCTACTCCATTTTTGCATGATATGTTCAACAATGGATGTGAAACAAATCCAAACATCATCTTAGATTCTCTTCATATAAGCACTTTGGAAGAACTAAT